>RCUC01066191.1:0-36686 GCA_003697995.1 Taxidea taxus jeffersonii
CACACACACACACACACACACACACACACACACACACACACACACAAAATTATTATTTCATACTACTATCTGTTCCTTTGCTCATACTCTTTTCCCTATTCCAATTGTCCTACCCAATCTTTGACAGGGAAATTTCTGGAAACAGGAAACATCCTTTAAGCCTCAGGAATGTACTTTTCACTTTGAGCTGGCATGAATGGGTCATCTCCATTCCCACAGACGCTCTCTTTGTTTTCCCCAAGATAGCACTCACCAGATTATGTTATTAATGCCTATTCACATGCTTTGCCTCTTCCTCTGGCCCAGAAGCCCCTTGAAGGCAAGGACTTCCTATCTTCATCATTTATTTTATTTTTTTTTTAAGATTTTTATTTATTTATTTGACAGAGAGAGCAAGAGACACAAGCAGGCAGAGCAGTAGAGGGAGAGGGAGAAGCAGGCTCCCCACTGAGCAGGGAGCCCGATGCGGGGCTCCATCCCAGGGCCCTGAGATCATGACCTGAGCTGAAGGCAGTCGCTTAACCAATTGAGCCACCCAGGCGCCCCTATCTTCATCATTTAATACAGATCTTAACCTGTCATAGCAGGTACTCAGGGAAATATTTCTTACTCTGATCAGAAATCACAAACTATATATAGTTACATTTCCAGGCAATTAGTTTTAATAATTAAACAACCATTTTCTTATTTCCAGAAATAATTTTAATTGGCATTTTCTTATAATTTTATGTATAATAAAATACACAGTTCTGACATATTGAGTTAGATGAGGTTTTTTTTTTTTTAAAGATTTTTTTTTTTTTTATTAGTTAGAGAGAGAGAGAGAGAGAGAGAGTGAGCGAGCACAGGCAGACAGGCAGGCAGAGGCAGAGGGAGAAGCAGGCTCCCTGCCGAGCAAGGAGCCCGATGTGGGACTCGATCCCAGGATGCTGGGATCATGACCTGAGCCGAAGGCAGCCGCTTAACCAACTGAGCCACCCAGGCGTTCCTGAGTTAGATGAGTTTTGACTTTTGTATATACCTGAGTAACCACCACCTCAAACAAATTATAGACTATTTCCCACCTGTTTTCTTCCTTGATTCCAGCCCACAGGAAAAGTTTCCTAAACACCTTGGCCAAGGCCAAGAATCCAGTTTTAAATCAGTATCTCAATGTGAGCTGTCCTCCACAAGTACAAACCTTGGCCTAAGGGATCATGATGGCTGGAGCCAGCTGGCAGGATCATGGTGAATGATGCAATGCATGGCATTACTCTTCTGAACAGAAATGGCACTGTTGGTGATATATAGTTAGCTGAATAACATTTTATATCCCTCTCATTCATGGTCAGTGGTCAGTCCAAAACCCTCTTCTCTCCTGGTTTAAGCAGAGAAGTTTCAAAGAATCCAAATCAGCCAGGGACAGATAATTGAGCTCAGGGTCCTACATAATCCCTAGGCCTGTGGCCTGGTTTTCATTTGGTCCTGGAGGATATCTTTTCCTTCCATGAGTTCTGAGCCAATGTTTTTTTTTCCTGCTGATTTATGACCTCCTATAAATTAACAGAGACCTTTCAACTGGAAACTCCACATCCCAAAGGCATGAATCGTCCATAAGTAATTCCTCCCTGAGGAATCCAGAATTAACTCTCAGTTACATACTGTGATGGAGATGCATTGTGGCTGAAATGATATAAATGCTACTTATATTCAAGTTGGAAATGCCACACCAAGTCACAGGACGAGAACAGTTGGATTTGTGTCCCAGACGTATGAAAGCTTTGCCTGTTCTGGGAAGAGGGGGGGGTCTTATCGTGTTTTTAGCTACAGGAAATATTGGCTTATTAAACACCTCTGGTGAGATACAGATACAGGGCCATGTGAACACAGTGTCTCCTCTCAAAGCATCCCCAGCTTGTGGTGAAGACAGACACATCTATAACTATACTACAAGCTAATATTTTCCACCTGTTTGGAGATTACTTTTACCAATATTTTAGTGACTTAGGCATCTAAAGTTAAAATGAAATGGGAAAAAAGGCACTAAATCACAATTTTTACTAAGTCTGGTACTGTATGTCTTCAATTCATTCCTCCTTTTCTTCAAACACTCAACAAATACTGCTGGGTGCCAGATACTATGCCAGGGACCAGGAATAATGTCATAAAGAAGAGGTAATCCTTGCCCTCAAGGGTTCATAGCTGTGGTAGCTAAGGATTGTGGGCTGTGTTCCCACCAATTGTACACTAGGTGGATATAGGTGTGGAGTGAAATACCGATTCAAAGTCTGAGGTCAAAAATTTATGTATTAAGATGATTTTTTCCCCCTTACTGAGAAAGGAAAAAACGGGTTATAGTAGAAAAGTTCAGAACTAGGAGTCAGGAGATCTAATGTCTACTCCCAGATCCTCTTCCCATTAACTGGCAATTTTATTAAAGTAATCTAAACTCTTATACATACAATGGGGACAATGCTTGCAAATTGAAGTGTGCGTGCGTGTGTGTGTGTGTGTGTGTGTGTGTGTGTGTTTGATAAGAATCATCCACTGTATAATTCATTCTTCTACACATTCATCCTTCTTCTAAATATTTATTCCATACAATAATTAATGGGTTTTTTTGTGTGTGTGACTGCTATAACAAATTACCACAAACTTGATGACCTAGTGGAAAATTATTCTCTCACAGTTCTGGAGGCTAGAAGTCTAAAATTGTATCACTGGGCTGAAATCAGCAGTCCGGAGGCTCTAGGGGACGATCTGTCCCTTGCCTCTCCCAGCTTCTGGTAGTCACTGGCATTCGTTGGCTTGTGGCCACATCACACTCCATGGTCACATTGCTTCTGTTTGTAATCTCCTCCTGCCTCCCTCTTACAGGGACACTTGTGATTACATTTAGGGCCCACCCAACAATTTCTCCCTCTGAAGGCCCTTAGCTTAATCACATCTGCAAAACTTATTTTTGCCATATTAGGTAACATTTACAGGTTCCAAATATTAGGAAATCTTGAACAGGGCCATTATTCAGATTGCCACATCCTATATTCATGTGTTTACCTGGCACTTTGGGAGCTGATGAAATATATGAATTAAGAATATAGGATCTGGAGTCAGAGGACCTATTCCTGAGTACTGTCTCTGCCACTTCCTAATTATGACCTTGGGTAAGCAACTTCTAATGTAATAGTATGTTTCACATGAGAGTATTCACATAAATTATTTAGCACAGTTAGTTCAGGGCACTCAACAGAAGCCAGCAATGATCAATATGAACCATTCATGGCCTGGAGTTGGAAGTTCTTGTTTCTTCCCTTAGAAAACTCAAGATCTGGTGGAGAAAATGTGAAATACACAGTTTCAATGAAGTTCAATAGCTGCTATTAGCAAGGGAAGGTCAAGGCTGTGGGGATCCAGGATTGGGTATTATAACCTGAAAGAAAAGAAGTGATAGTGTCTGGGAATCTTGGTGGATAAGAAATAGTTAACTCGAAGGAAAAGAGTCCAGGGAGAGTACATGTGTACAATAAAAAGAGGCAAGACAGAGCACGAGGCTTACTAAGGAGTAACGTGCATTCTGGGCAGCACCTGAGAGTTGCCAGTGGCTGGTCCACCCAGGGCTGCCAGGGCCAGGCAGGGTCTGTTTCCCCGGCATGGAGCCTGTGCAGTTGTACACATGCTGCACTCAGAAAGACTTTGAGCTTTCTTGAATGCCTTGCTGATGCTGCCTTAAAATTCCTAATAATTTTTTTTTAGACAAGGAGTTCTGCATATTCATTTTGCACTGGGCCCTGCAAATCCTGTAGCCAGTCCTGGTGCCAAGGAAACGAGTTTAGGCTTTTTCTTAAGGGCAAGAGCTTCCTATGAAAGACTTTTAAACAGAGGCAAACATGATCAGACTTGAGTTTTAGAAGCATCAGTCACAAGTTGTTTCTGGGGAGACTGGTGGATGGGATGTCAGCGGGAAAGGTGTTGTAACAACTGAGGCTGGAGGGTCTGGCCTGTGGCAGAAAGGAGAGTTATAGGAAGGAGGCAACATCAGATGTGATATATTTAGTGCCAAGAAGCAGTGGTAGTTGGATGCCAAATGTAAAGAGGAGAGAGAAGATCAGAATAACTCCCATATTTTTATCCCAAATGATGGAGAGAAGCAAAGCCACTGATGAGACAGGGAACCCAGGCAGCGAGTGGTGGCAAATTCTAGAAAGAATAATGCTACTGAGTTGGAAGGGATTGCAAAATTCTCCTCTTCCTCCTCTCCCTCACCTCCCTTTTCCTTGTACTTTCTCCTTCTACCCCTGCACCCCTTCCTTTTCCTCCTATTCATGGACCTGAGAACATGGGTTACAACCCAATAGGAAAGAGTGAGGCCGATTTCAGACTTTATAGAAATTGTCTTTCCTGTCTGTTTCCCAGACAGCTTTCAAGGTGCCAAAAGCTCTCCTACCTAGGCAGTCCTTTTCCTGCCAACCCGATCCCTCTTTCTGGAAGGTCTTTGTCTAACTATCCTTACTTGCCTCCTCACACCCATGTATTTACACACACACACACACATACACACATTTAACCCACTTCCAACCTCCTCCTTCTTCAGGCTCTCTAATTTATGTCAGGAAAGTCTTCACTATTTTAAAGCATTGCCTCCCAACACCAGGGCCATGGAGGCACACACACACACACACACACACACACACACACACACTGCATTCTCCATTATATACTTCACTGATTCTGGTCTTCTCCATCTTTTCAGCACTATCATGACTACAATAAAATATTTTAATGATTATTTGTGTGATGCCCTTCTTTCCCATTAATCTATAAGCACCAAGACACAAGAACCATGATCCCTTGGCTCACTATGGCATCTCTTGAACTTTTCTGAAGTACTATAAACGAATGAATGAATAATGAATGAATGCGGTCCATTATAATGATGCCATAAGGAGACACCAAGCACACAGAGGCATAGGGCAAATCTTTGGGGGGATCCTGTATATCCAAACCAAGTAAAATGGGTCTCTAGTTAGAAAAACCCAAGAATAGCAGATCTAATAGTGGAATATTGGACTACCTTACTATAATGAGAATTACTTACTGGTTAACAGTTTATAATTCATAAACTGTCCTCACTTGGATTATCTCATATGCTCCACAAGCAACGTTGAATCAGAGGAATTACTATTCTCAGTTGCAAATGAGAAAAAGAGTCTTGGGGAAATGGTGTCACACAGACAAAGGGGCAGGACTGGTATTGAAAGCTAGGTGTATTTGGCTCTGAAGGCTGTGCTTTCTTCTCCACACCTTGGTGCTTCTTAAGCAAAGAGACAATTATGAGCACCAATTCTGTGCCAGGCTCTGGCTCTGCACTTGGGCTATGGAGATATACCTGCCTCCTCGCAGTGAGAGGTAAATGGACAAGTAGACAGGACAGGCTCATAGCCAGTGTGCAAGGAGGGGATGACTGAGTCAGCTCTGGGGTTGGCTTGGGGTCTGGCACCAGGACATTGAGCCAGCAGGGGCCATGCCTTCCTGAGAGACAGGGCTAATCCCTGGCATGCCAGGGTGGCAGAGTACTTGGGGAATGATCTCAGAGACAGACAGGGAGGGCCCTGGCCTTGCTCGCTCACTGCTGACAGTCATTGCTCCTGGCCTGCCCACTAATGGTGGAGGAAGGTCAGAGCTGCCCTCCATCCTCAATCCTTCCATGAACTTTGCCTTCCTTCTAGTCCTCTCCTGTTTTCTAGCACCTTCTCTTCCTGGACACCCATCAGGTCTCACTCTTTGTCCTCAGCTCTGATTAAAGAAATAACTGACAAGGATTGACAGTGATGCTCCTGCAGAGGAGAAGAGAAGGGAACTGTGTGTATTAAGAAGAGACTATGTTGCATGCAAAAGTCACACTGACCCTGAGTGGTGAAGCGCTGCTTGTAGGGTACCATTTAGTGTGGTTGGTTTTTATGAATGTGTGGATATTTGGGGTGAAGTGATATGCTATGTCACAGAGAAAGATAACTTCTTCATTCATTTTAGAGTGGGGGAAAGACTATGTCTTTGGAGGGGCCCATGATTTGTTGTACTTCTGTACTCTGCCATTTAAAGGCAACCATAGCAAACTGCTCTATCACCTTGAGGCTCGCTTCCACATTATAGTGCGGACAGCAATAGTACTTGTCCTATGGGATGATTGTATGAATTCAATCAGAGAACATATGGAAAGTGGTTGACCTCACATTTGTTATAGGACAGGATTTGTAGGGCCCAGTGCAAAATGAATATGCTTTTATTCTTAACTTAAATAGGATTTATTTAAATCCCGGAGCTGTTGTATGATCTTTTATTCAACACATATTTACTCTGATCCACTGGACTCCAGGTGGAGAACATACAAATAAGACACCGAGTTTGCTCTCAGGACCTAGTTTAGGAGAAGACACAGATATATGAAAACAGTATCCAATGGGTTAAAAGCACTAATTGAGGTAGAAAAATGACAAAGAACCTTGCAATCACAGAAGAGAATGAAATGGTTTCTAAACTGTGGGTTACAGGGAGTCAGAGAATCCTTAATAGAGGAAGCAACTGTCCCCCCTGCTAGGGACATCCAAGAAAAGGGACTCTCCTACAGAAGATCACAGAGGTATCCAGGGACTTGGTCAATGTGAGGGCTTCCTTGCAATGTCCATTTACCAACCTGATGTGAAGGTTATTTTGTGGACTCAGAGAGTTTGGGATATGTATATGTTGGGTGATAAGAAATGGACAAGTCAGAACATTTAAGATCACAGGCTTTGAAATCAGCTATCTGGCTCCAAATGTACTTCATCACTTTACTTACTAGTTGTGCCACTCCAGGCATCTTAGTATCTGTGGGTCTCCCTTTTGTTGTCTATAGAAAAACGGTACTAGATACCACCTTCATAGAGCTGCCCCAAGGATATGAGCACAGTACTTAGTCCAGCAGCTGGTACCCAATAAATGATCACTCTGTGTGTGTGTGTGTGTGTGTGTGTGTGTTTGTGTGTTTGTGACAGAGAGAGAACAGGAGGGAGAAAGAGAGAGACAGTTTATGCATATGAGTTAGCATTTCCAGAGTACTTAATCTCTATGGTAGAAACTAAGGTAATTATTATGTATACATGATCATGTGAAATGGTTCTATTAAGCCCATTTCACAGATGAGAAAAATGATGTTTCAGAGGAACTAAGTAATTTGTCTTAGGCCACATGGTTAGAAAGCAGGAGAGCCAGAATTTGAGAACTGAACCAGATTGCTTGGTACAAAAACACCTATATATTAGTTGTCATTCTGAGACCTAGTCAAGCGTAAGCTGCCCCCCTTGGTCTTGAGTCACGCCTTGTGGCTATCCAGTTAACATGTGGCCAATCAGAATTAGACCCCTTGAATCATAAAGTCCCAAGAAAAATAACAAGTTTCATTTCTTGGGGGATGAAAGGCCCCACCCAAATCTTGCTCCAAAGACTTAAAGGAAGGGAAAAGAAGGAAGGAGTGATGGTTTTACTCAAAAAGTGACACACGTTTTTCCAGGGGCCAGAGAGGGGATGGAGAGAATGAACATAGTGGTTTTAAACTTCTTATTCAATTTTTCATTGTTGATTCAGGCTTGGGCAAGGGTGCACTACTGGATCTTGCACAAAAATGGAAGGAAAAGAGAAGGTTTTAAACTGCAAGTCTAAGGGAAACCCTTTCCCTGTGCCAGAATCACTTGATACGGCCTGCGCATAGATACCAGGTCACATTCTACTGGTCTGGTTATCTTTGGAAAGGGGACTCTGTGTGGAAGCTAAAGGGTGAGGGAGAGGTTTGGGGAAAGATGGGCCTCGGCTCTGAAATGGTGGGGTTTGCTTTGCACAATGAGTTTCTTGAATTATTTTGCTCAATTTCCCAATGTTTGAATGGCACTGAGTGCTATGCCTTGTGCTAGGCTTTGCAGGGGCCCCTGCACTGGAGGAAAAGTATTCAACTCTAAGTGATATGATAGAAGAGTTTGTCCACAGTACAGAAGTGGCACAGAGAAGGACATGATGACCTCATGGGCCAAGTACCCCTCATCTTATTTTAAACACACCAGGGAAATGTATCCTTCACAATGACCTTATCTCACTGAAGGAGGCGAGTGAATACAAAGATTCATAACAAGGAGGAGTGAATCAAGTCTCTAGTTTCTTAAGAAACCATGTTGGCAAGTTTAAGCTTCCATTGTCTCTTCTCTTATTACAGATGTATCTTGTATCTGCCTCACATGCTCATTCTGGCTTTTCTCTAGCTGGTTAGAAAATGTTTCACAAAATAAAGATGATTTATTTTTTCTTAAAGATTTTATTTATTTATTTGACAGAGAGCCACCCAGGCACCCAATAAAGATGATTTAGTAGGGGCACCTGGGTGGCTCAATGGGTTAAGCCTCTGCCTTCAGCTCAGGTCATGATCTCAGGGTCCTGGGATCAAGCCCTGCATCAGGCTCTATGCTCAGCGGGGATCCTGCTCCCCCACCCCACCTCTCTGCCTGCCTCTCTGCCTGCTTGCGATCTCTGTCAAATAAATAAATAAAATCTTTTAAGTAAAAGATGATTTAATAGAAATAAACATTATTGTATCCTATGGCAAGAAATTTTTATATAGAATAATGAGCAGAAATCCTAGTAAATTTAGTATATTCCAATATCAGTGCTACTACTAATAACAATAATGGTAAAACTAATATGGAAGGAAAAGTTCAGCCTTGCCTGATGCTTTTCCAGGACCACATGTAATGGCAGAAGACAGTGGAATAGAGTTTGTTTTTTATGGAGGAAAAGAAATTGGTCACATTAATTTTATATCCAGCAATAGTTTGTCTAATAAATCTACATCCTCAAACATGCAGAATTCAACCTACAGTATGCAAAACACTTCCTTCATTTTTAAGGAATATACACTAGACAAAGAAATGGATGCAACAGAGAGATAAAATAAGAACTTAGGAATAGAGAAGTCATAGTAAAAAGGGATGGTGGTGATCATTAATCCATTTATATAATTAATATTAAGGACCCTGAGTGTTAATATTACTTAGAAGAATAAAATTATTACAAAGCTTGATAATTAAAAAGTATTTAAAGTCAGAAAAGGGGGAAACCAAGGATTCAAGAGATACTATTTAGGGGTTGAAGCATATAATTTTTAAAAATGTCTCCACTGTCAATGTTTTAAATAATGTCCCCCATCCTTTAGGGGGTTTTAATAAATGGAATCTATTTTTGTAAAGAAACTTTAATTTAAAATTCAGGAACTTCTGGGACGCCTGGGTGGCTCAGTTGGTTAAGCGGCTGCCTTCGGCTCAGGTCATGATCCCAGCATCCTGGGATCGAGTCCCACATCAGGCTCCTTGCTCGGCAGGGAGCCTGCTTCTCCCTCTGCCTCTGCCTGTGCTTGCTTGCTCTCTCTCCCTCTCTCTCTGTCAAATAAATAAATAAAATCTTAAAAAATAAAAATAAATAAAAAAAAATTCAGGAACTTCTTTAGTTTCTGCTACACTCAAGAAACTTGAAAATAATCCTCTATGGGCACTAGGGTGGCTCAGTCAGTTAATCATCTGCCTTCAGTATGGGTCATGATCTCAGGGTCCTGGAATTGAGTTCCCCACCAGGCTCCCTGCTCAGTGGGGAGTCTGCTTCTCCTTTTCCCTTTGTCTCTGCCCCATACTCATGCTCTCTCTCTCTCTCTCAAATTAATAAAAATATTTTAAAAAAAGAGAGAGAGAGAGGAAAAAATAATCCTCTATATTCTAAAATGGCCTAAAATTGGATGATTATAATTTCACAGAGAGGTGACATATGGGTGATGTCTGGTTTCAAAAATGTATTTATGTGTGCCTTTCTTCTTAATCAAAGCAGACATGCTAACAAAGGAGAAAAACAAGTAGAATTAGGTTGAAATGAAAATCTATGAAAGTGAAAAGGAAAAGGAATATAGAAGAAAGAGATGCTGATCAGAAATTAGGAAACATGAACTACATGCCTTTGGATTACTCAATACAAGAGTAAACGAACATCCATAGCAAAGGAGAATGTTGTAGGAAATACCCGTCGCAGTTGTGAGTTCTACAGAGATAGACAACTCTTTTTTTTTTTTTTTAAGATTTTATTTATTTATTTGACAGACAGAGATCACAAGCGGGCAGAGAGGCAGGCAGAGAGAGAGGAAGGGAAGCAGGCTCCCTGCTGAGCAGAAAGCCCAATTTGGGGCTCGATCCCAGGAGCCTGGGATCATGACCTGAGCCAAAGGCAGAGGCCTAACCCACTGAGCCACCCAGGCACCCTGAGATAAACAACTCTTAATAGGCCTCATATTATATATGCCCTTTGTACTCAAAATACGTTTCTTATATATTTTACTTTTGCAAAGGTCATCAACAAGTCATCAGGACTTATATTTGTTGGAAACTGTCTTCTGTCTTCTGCAATCTGTAACTAAAGAGAGTTATATTGTTCTTTCAATATATTCTTAGAGTCTGATATCTGTCCCTGGTGACCATAAGCTCTGTGAGGATAGGGATTGTGTTTATTCATCATCCTTTAGAATCTGGCAATATATCTCATATATAGTAGTACTTAATATTTGTTAATAGAATAAATTAATGAATGATGTATACATGGATATTAAGCCCTATTCCAAAGGTTACCTAGCAAGAGAGTTATAGAACTGGAAGTTGATCCGTGGGTCCCTAACTCCAAACTCCCTCTGCTCCCAGCTACATCATACTTGTTTTCCTAAATTCTGCAGAAAAGAACAACAGAAATTCTAATCATGAAACATATTGTCAAGTGTCAAGTGACACTGAAGGTCCACATTGAACATGGACCTGCCATGGATGGATTATCCTTCTGATATGTTACGAGTTTGAAGAAAAAAAAGGAAAAATACTAGAAGGGATTATGTCTGCAGATATGAAAACATAAAAGATTATAATCCAAGTTCCTTAGCCACTCACACCACTTCTGTAAAGGGCCCATGGGTTGGAAAGAGCTCTCCGTATACTCTCTACACAGCTCTCAGGTTTGTCTGCCAATGGGTGGGAGTTCTAGGATTCTATCCCCCTGACGGTACTGCCTCATCACACAATTGCAGGGGGCACTATAAGACTTCAATTCAGTGGTGACTTTGGTATCTTGTAAGCTTGCTTTCTGTAATGAGATGTTAAAACAGGATGTTTTGTAATTTGTTTTCAGAATATACGCTGCCAACTACTTCTACCTTCTAGAGCGCAGTGTTAGCTGATACATACCGAACTTGTAAAAAATAAGGTCAAAGGTTATGTGACCTCCAATATTCACCTGAAGGGTATAAAAATTAGTGAAGAGAAGATTTAAAAAGTTTTAATTGGAAAAAGTTGTTAGTTATGTGGCTTCTTGAACATGGAGGGGAGATAAGAGTTCATTCCACCTCACTGTGGAAGAATGAGTTTTAAGGAATTGTAAGAAGACTAAAATCTGTAGGTTGACACTGCTAAAGCCTAATGGAGGAAAACAGTGCCTGGTATTTGTTGTTGGGGCAGTTGTATTGGGAAAGACCTGCCCTTTCAGAGTTCACTGACGCAAAGAATGGAGATGCTTTTAGATCAGATGGTGGTCACCAGAAAAGGGGAAGCTAGGAGTCATCCTAAAAAGACTTTTCCCAAAGGGACTTCTGGATGAATGTTGGGACCCTAATAAAGAGAGTCTCTGTGGGACCGCCAGAGGCCAAAGGGAAATTTGCAGATGGCCCATGTTTAAGGACCGAATGAATGTGAGATATCCAAATGCATTGGAGGGCTGTTTATAAAGAACTCACAAGTACGCCACAACGTATGTTGGTTGAGCATCAATTGGTTAACGCTCAGTTGGTTGAGCATCAGATTTCTGGTTTTGGCTCAGGTCATGGTCTCAGGGTCCTGGGATGGAACTCTACTTTGGGCTCCATGCTCATCAGGGAGTCTGATGGAGATTCTCTCCCTTTTCCTCTGCCCCTTCCCCCATTTGCATACATGTGCTTTCCCTCTCTAAAATAAATAAATAAATAAATAAATAAATAAATAAGTATCAGCTTTGAACATCTACTGAACCTAGTCTCAGTTTCTATTTCCCTTTATGCCCATAGGACACCAACTTCAGATTATCGTAGCATTGATAAAGGGAGACTCTTCCTAGCATTGGTCTCTCCTCAACCTTTCACTTCAATCCTCATGAGGGAATGAAGGAACAAGAGAAAGGAAACTGTGAGCACCACACCCCCTGGAGGCCTGATCTGGGGAAGGAAGAAACTTAAGTGAAAAATGAAGTTAAAACTGTGATAATTCCATGGGATTGATCATCATTAAACTGAACTGAACTGAATCATTAAACTAAATTGTTTGGGGGATGTTTTTATTACCGAAGAGCAATCAGACAAACCATCAAGCCACTCAATATTGTATCCGGTCATAGGAGAAGAACTGACATCCAGAATATGTCTGAATGGGCAACGGGGAAAAGAGTAGAATGCTGCCCTCCCGGCCAACCCCACCTTGCCATGCCATTCAGAGTCCTGATCTTTCAACATTTTGGTTATGCTTTTATTGTTTGCTGAGGGAACTAGGGAATACAAAACTCACTATGATTTGAATTCCATCTATTCTCAGTCCTACCCTACCCTAAGCAAGATTCCCTCTAATGTAATGAAAATAACTAGTATTAATTACAGAGTGTTTGCTTCATTCCATATACTATGCTAAGTGCTTTTTGGAAATGAACTAACTTGATCTTGTTATCCACCATCTCAAGGAGGCAGGTATAATAGCATTTTATTACAGATTAAGAAACTGGGACTAAGATTGGGGAAGCACTTGTAACCAACACTGCATGACTAGTGAGCAGTAGAGTCTGGATTTCAGTGAAAATCTAGCCAACTCCAAGCTTCATCTACTAACCATGACTCTACTTCCCATCTCTTAAGCAGATGTTGAGAAGACACTTGTGATAAAAACTTTGTTAGTCTCTAATTAAACTCTGAAGCCTGGGAAAGAACTAGTTGTAAACAACTCATTCCAACTTAATTATGCCATTATGCCATCGCTACAGGGAAATGGCAGAAATCCACTCCTGAAGTTCCTGCTCATTGCCATTAGTCCCGCCTTATAGCACCATGAAATAAGTTTAATTACTTTAATACAGGAGAATCTTTGTGCTACAATGACCATATCTCCTTTAAATCTCTTTTTTTCCAATTGAACCATCTTGGTAATTTCTAACATGTGTGATCCTTTAACTTGTTCTTACATGATACCAGTTGAATATGGCTTCCCTGATACTTCTTTCCACTAAGAGATAGAGATAGTACTTTGCTCACTACACTACACAGTAGGCAAATTAAACATTCCATATGCAATTAGGAGTTAATAGTAAGTGTTTGTCAGTTGGATTGATGATTCTTCATCAGATCCTTCTTCAGTCTGGATTCTTTAATCTAGGTTCCCCAAAGTTTGTTAATGTATTTCTAAAGTCACTCTGATTAAATTAAATCTTGACTTTGCCCCTAAAGGGATTTGAGATCTATTTTGTTTTGCTGAGAACTGTGGCCTCATTTGAGTCATTTAAATAGTTCATGCTTCTGCCTTCCCCTTAGTGACCTTTTAATTCATCCCTGATACATTTGAGCTTGTTTGCTTTTTGACATTCCACTTTGGATATAATCCCATGACATTCAAGTGGAGCATTTTCTAGATATTTAGAAACAGAAGGCTAGACTTCAGGGGGAAATGTTGTTAATGGTAGGGCAACTTTTTGACTGTTCTTGACTTAGAGGTGGATCCATTTCAAGAGAATGTATAAATACTGAAAGAAAGATAAGCAGAGAAGGAAGACTAACCTTGGAAAGGGGGAAGGAGGCTTCTGAACAAGAGATGAATAATAATCATTCTAGCTAATGATAACTACCACTTATTAGGTAATGACTATATTTCAGGTTCTGAAAACTGCTTTACCCACATTATATCATATTATTCTAGACAAACCAATGAAAGGTGAATATTATTTCCCTCACTTTGCTGAGGAAACTGAGATGTGGAGATACTAAGTCACTTGCCACAGGTCTTATAGTGATTAGATTGCAGAATGAAGAGTCAAACTTCGAGTTTCCTTTTAATTTCAAAGTCTAGGGTGCCTTAACCACTATGCTTTATTGCCTCCTAAGTCCGAAGGAATCTAAATGAAGATGCTAAAAACAAATAAACAAAACTCAAAAAAGTCTCTGATGTGGAAGAGAGACTGAAGAGAATTCAAAACAACTGAATTCAGTGAGGAGGTTGAAAAGGGAGGCAATAGCCATTAGAATTTTAGAGCATGGAGCAGAATGGTGGTCTTCACCTCACTGGGGTGCAAGAAGATGATGTTACCACTTTTAACCTGAGAATAGGCCAGTAGTTTCAACCTGGGACAATTTTGTCTCCCAGGGGATATTTGGCAATGTCTGGGGACATTTGCAGTTGTCTGGGTGCTGAGTGCAAGAGGAAAGTGATGCAGCTGGCATCTAGTGGGGAGAGGCCAGGGATGCTGCTCAAATTCCTGCAGTGCACAAGACAGCCCCTATAATAAATAATTACTTGGCCGAAAATGTCAAGAATGCTGAGCTTGAGGAATTATGGAATGGACTGAAATTACTAATCTTTATTAAAACTGTATTTTATCTCTTTAACTTCATGTAGCACTAGCATGTCTGGAGGGACGGAGCTTAGAGGCCACAAGAACACAAAAAAATGGGTTCACCATGCAGGAAGAAGGGGAAATGAAAAACACTTTGGGGTGGGACTTACAGCCTTGGAAGGAATGTGCTGAACATGAACATGCCATTGTTAATACTAAGTTCTGAGTTAAGACTCATGCCAGCCATCCTTTGCATGGGTGGATTTTGGGTCTAACTAGAAAGAATTGGCCTTTGTATCAATACTCAACGATTGTAGCAGATTTGCCTGTCTCCTGTGTTTTTGCTATTCCTTCTTTATGAAAAAAATCAATGTCCGTTTTAAGTTTTAAAAGGAGGATCTGTTACCTTCTATATTTAGCATCATGAAGGAGGAGAACTGCAATATTTACTTTCCATAAATTTGCAAAAAGAAAGATATTTTCCACACACCGCACCCATTCCATGGTTTTCCACTGACAGCTGCATATATGGATATCCTGCCATATATCTCTGGAGAGTAGGAGAGCTGGGAGGTGTGGGCAGGCCCATGAATGGGGCCATTGACTTAGCTGTTCCTCGATGGGCAGGCACAATTGCTTTCAAGGGGCCAGTTCTCTCGCTGTGACCACATAGCTGGGGGCACTGCCAGTGGATGGGCTTCATCCAATAATTCCTGGTTGATTCACATTTGGGTCAATGGTGTGGTGGGCAGGATCAGCTGCAGCCCCAGGCTCCAAAGGGCTACTTTCCAAGCTGGGACTCCTTATAATCATGCCCTGTTAGTGGAGGTGAAGGGGGAAAACTAGGGTGGGTCAGTCCAGGCATAATTGGGAGAGAAGAGGAAAAGAAGAAGATGGTTTCCATGAATTATTGCTGGGGTTTTTAGAAAAAGAAAAGCCTGGTTTTGAGGAAGAGGTAAAAGGAATCTCAGCATCATGTCACTCCCATTGCTCTTGAGATAAGGTTAAAATGGGCATGAACTGGTCTGTCTTGCTAGCCTCCTCCACTACTCTTATCCTTTCCAGCCAGGCTGACCACCATCTTTAGTCCCTTTAATGCTCAAAGTTTTTGCAAATGCTATTCTCTTATCCTGAAAAGGTTTGTCCTCTGATCCTTCTTCTGGATGACTCCTACTCATTTTTAGGATGTAACAGAAACATAATTTTCTGACTTCCCAGACTAGGTCAAATTGCTGTTCCAAGTTTCCATAGTAGTCTGATCTTCACTGTGGTTATCCCAATTGCAATCCATGGCTATGTTTCTTCCATTAGTCTGTGAGCTATACAAGGGTTAGGACATACCTGCCGTGGTCATCCCTGTACCATCAGTACTTATCCTAGCACCTGACCCATAGTAGACATGACTGAATGTAATACTAAATAGGAGGTAATGGTGGAGAGAAAGAGTCAGAGGAGGAGTGGGGGATAGATGGGAAAAAGAAAGAAAGAAGCAAGGAAAAATTTCCACTTGAAAGAAACTATATCAATCATTAGGTTTAACTTCTGGAGCTGCCTAAAAGTAAATGGGAGAATGGAGAAAGTTAAAATCTAGACCTCCTGAATCGCAATCCAATAAAATAAACAGACAAACACAATAAATCTAGAATAAGTGTTCAGAAAGAGGTCAACTATCCTCATAGTTGGAGGGAGTATTGAGTTTATGTCTCCGTGTAAGCAAATTCCTTCAGATATCCTATCAAGTAGCCACATGTCCTGCCTCCCGCCATTACTGACAGAATGACCAGGGTCATTAATATTTATCAAGTAGGAACTCTATGCCAAGGATGGTGCAGAGCACTTCAAATATATTTTCTCATTTCATCCTCAGAAATCACACATTGAAATAAGGATTGCTTCCCTGTGGTGCTGATGGGAGAAATCGAGACTCAGAATCTCAAGGTGTATTAGAAGAAAGCACACTGCCCTGGGTACCTGGAGACCTCATTAATTTATTCACTCTCTGATCCCATGCCTAACTGATGTCTTCTACTAATACTTCAACTGTTACTTTCTTAGGGGAGGTTCTCCTTACTTCCCTTGCTGGGTCAAATCCTCTCTTGTGGGCTTCCATTGCACCTTCCTTGTACCTCTCATAATTCTACCTGGGTATTTTGAGTGATTAATTGACAACTATCTGGAAGCAAGACACAAGTCTGGAATTGGCCTTGTTTCCCCAGCCCCTAAACAGTCCCCAGCACTTAAAAGGTTGCCAGTAAGTAGAGTTACAACCAAATGATTTAGATCCTTTTATAGTGCACTTACTGTGTTTTGGGCCCTGTACTGGTCTCCCTGGATACAGAAAAAGTATGTACATGGCCACTGCTTTAAAGAAACCCATAGTCACTTGGGGGAAAAAGTGCTACTAGAAAGAAAGATTGAGAGAGAGAGAATTGAAACAGGTAAACAGCTTTTGGGACGTGTTTTCTAGAGAGGAAACTTGATGAGAGCCCTCAAAGGTGAGGAAGATTTCGCCAAGTATGCAGGGGTTAGATGCAGTTAGGGAGAAGGAAATGCAGATGTAGGGAACAATATGAGTAAAGGAAAAAGAAAAGAGGTATGAACGTATATGTCTGGCAAGTGTAAACAGATTGCTTTGCCTAGAGTGCAGAGCTGGTTAAGGGCATTGGCCAGGAAGGGATTGCAAAGGTTTGAAGTGGGCTACATCACGAAGTGGTTTTCATGATTGCCTTAGGGGTTTGAACTCTTTACTGTAGGTGATAGCAAACGCATGTTGATGGTGAAGCACAGTTGGAAGAATACTGAATCATTCATCTGTTCTTTGAATACACATTCGCAGGGTATTGATTCCACATCATGCCCTGTGCTACTATACTGAAGAATGTGGGTAGAAATTAGAAATTAATAAGACAGATTCCCTCCTCTGCGAAGACTGAAATTTGTTAAATACATAATAGAAGTCGGGCCCTGACCTCTACTTTGCCTTTTGAGATGCAGATGCAAAAAATGAAATGACCTGAAAGCAATCACTAAGTCTTCCCTCACTCAGCATACCCAGTGCAACCTGGTAGTGACAGACTGAGCAACGGTGGGAGGCAGTGAGGATGGAGGGACTGCCATAAGGAGAAGCTATGTGACTCTCGAGGAGAGGAGCTCCTAGAGAAAGTGGGTCATAGTATCAATTCCACAGTACCAAGAGAAGAATGCACATATTTTTCTGCCCTTAAATATCTGTTGCAATCTTTTCAAAATTCTGGCCTAAAAAGATTCTCCATCTATGACATCAGATGCCTGCCCAAATTTTATAATCCTCCCATATCCTCCCCTTAGCTAATCTTTATTGGGTACCTACATTTTGCCAGGCACTTCTATAAGCATTTACTTATACTATCCTGTTTAACCTACTAACATGTGAGATCAGTTCCAGAAACACCATTTTACAGATGGGAAAGCTGTAGAAAGGCTAGGAAGTGGTCCAGCACAAAATGTGTTTCCAAAAATGTTCTACAACAAAATCTAAGACTTTCCAATACATCATGTTGCATAACATGCATTTTAGTTTGGATTTAAGCATACCAAAATTGCCGTTATTAAAACATCACTAAGTGTTAGTAAAGGAATCATCCGGTAATTATTATCCCACAAGTATCCATTACTCCCCATGAAGTCAGTGGATTTCACGCAAACCCAACCCTCATTTCTGAGACCCAGGGAAAATCAACACTGGCCCAAGGTGATAGTGTGTTGGTAGCAAAGCCTGGATGGGGACCCATGTTTGTAATTCCCGTTGCCCTGATACTGACACTAGAAGTTATAGATTCTAATGCTTGATTCAGATGTTTGCTTTGCAATCTACTTTCCCCTTACAGAAAGGTATGTTGGAAAGGGTGTGGCTTTTGAAGCCAGTTGGATCTTGGTCAAGATCCAGGCTCTACCATTTACTTATTTGGTGACTGTGATTGATTTCCTCCTTGGGTTTCAATGTCCTGTGAAATGAGGTGAACAATACGTTTCTAACAGGTTAATGAGTATAAATAGCACATGTAGAGCACAGAGAGCATAGTGTCCAGCACATAATATAACTTCATACATGTTAGTTCTCCAGCTTCCTTTGCTAGAAGATGGAAGGGACAACTGCCAGTATGACCTGGATACTCAAGGATACAATACTCTCAAAGGATGTAAACTTTATTTGCTCCTTCCCCAACTAGGATTTATCTCTTATCTTTGTGACTGTGCCATCAGGTGGGGAGAACTGGTTGGAAACACTTTCTAAGATTAGAAAGACCAGCTGGGATTCAAGGAACGCCTCTCTCAAGTCTCCATGTCAGCATGCCCTCACAGTCACCCGTTGAGAAGGCAGTTACTTCTCTGGGTTGATAGAGCAAATCCATAATTCATCTGCCCAAAAAACTCTGTTCTTCATTGTCAGTGCTGACGTGTTAGTTTTATTATATGAGGGAAGACTCTGGGTCAAAGCCACTCTTTCGTCTCATTTCAAAGAGAGGGGCTTTTCTTAGAAATGGCAGGAATGGGCTGTGTCTGTTCATGGAAGGACACTTTGCTGAAATAGTGGGGCTTTGCAAGTCCCTTAGGGAATGGAGGTGGCTGAAATTCCATAGGCGGATTTGGCTAAAGGGATTTCTGACAGACTCATCCCTTCAATAGCAACCTTTGCCTCACTAGAGATTCTGGAGTGGAATGAAACACGTTTTGCATTTTGAGAGTAAGAAGCATGCCCTCCTCCCTTCCCCGTCCCTCCTCATATTTATTTATTTTTTAAATTTTACTATGGCTATATAGTAAGAAAGAAAGTAAGTAAAGTCAGAAAGACATGCACCTACATTCTATATTTCCAGTGGAAGAGGATAAGATTCAGATACTTTGCCAGATGTTTCCAACCCTACAGCTTTCTAGAATTACATACTTTTTTCCCCAAAATTTGAGAATGTTTTTCAATGTATAGATGCAAGTGATGTTTTCAATATATAGATACAAGTGCTATCTTCTGTTTTTGTTTGTTTCTCTCTAAAGGTCCACTTTTAAGTACTCTCATGAGGTGTGTGTGTGTGTGTGTGTGTGTGTGTGTGTGTGTGTGTTTTAAATAAAATTTTGATCTGTCCAACTGTCATGGTGAAACACCAGTCAGTGACTGGGATGGTACTGACTGGGATGAAAGCAAAGACCATGGACTAATGAAGTGGAGAGAGTGCTTGCCATGTGGCAGATACTGGAAGCTGAAATTATAGCACAGCAAAATAAAAGACATAGTCTTTGCCCTTACGGAGCTATTTTCCTGTACATTTTTGGCTGAATTCATAAATTTTGATTTTTAAAAATAATTAATTTAAAAGTATTAATCAATTAAATTAAAATTAATTAAATAAATTTTTAGAGCAGAATAAGGTCCACACAAGGAAGGCAGAGTGTTCCCTGCTGTTATACATGCATAGCCCCTCCTATTATAAACATCATTTATCAGTGTAGTACACTTGTAACAACTGATGACCCTACATCAACACATCATAATCACCCAAAGTCCATAGTTACATTAGGGTTCACTCTTAGTCTTAAACTGTCTATGGGTTTCCACAAATTTATAACTAAGGTATCCGTCATCATATTACCATACAGAGTGTTTTCACTGGGAAAAATTTACTGTGCTCCATCTAGTCATCCTCTTTCTTCCCTAAACCCTGAAAACCACTGATCTTTTTACTGTTTCCATAGTTTTGTATTTTCCAGAAGGTCACATGTTTGGAATCATCCAGTATGTAGTCCTTTTAGAGTGACTTCTATCACTTAGCAATGTGCACTTACGTTTCCACCTTGTCTTGAAAACTCACCTTTTTTTAGTGCTAAATAATAGCCTGTGGTCTGGATGTTTTCTAGTTTATTTATCCATTCACCTCTTGAAAGATAGCTCTGTTGCTTCCAAGTTTTGGCAATTATGAAGAAGACCGCTATGGATATCCATATGTAGGTTCTTGTGTGGACATAAGGTTTTAACTCCTTTGGGTAAATAAGGAGGAACACAATTGTTGGATTGTTTGGTAAGAATATGTCTGGTTTTGGGATGCCTAGGTGGCTCAGTCAGTTAAACTCCTGCCTTTGGCTCAGGTCATGATCCCAGGGTCCTGGGATCGAGTCCCGCATTGGGCTCCTTGCTCAGCAGGGAGCCTGCTTCTCTCTCTGCCTCTGCCTGCCACTCTGCCGGCTTGTGCTTTCTCTCTCTCTCCCTGCCAAATAAATAAATAAATACATAAATAAAAATCTTAAAACAAACAAATAAACAAGAATATGTCTGGTTTTGTAAGGAACCACCAAACTGTCTTCCAAAGCGGCTGTACCATTTTGCATTCCCACCAGCAATGAGTGGCAGTTCCTTCTGCTCCATATTCTCACCAGTATTTGGTATGGTCAGTATTCTGGATTTGGGCCATTTCTAACAAGTGTGTACTGGTATCCCATTGTTTTATTTTGCAATTCCCTGAAGACAAAGAATGTGGAGCATCTTTTCATATGTTTATTTGCCATCTGTGAATCTTCTTGGTAAGTTATGATCATTTCTTCATTTATAAGCTGCCAAAACAGTTGTGAGAATTAAGTAATATGCTATCTATGAAAATGAGGGGACATGGCTAACTGGATTAAGACGGCAATCTCTGAAGCCAGAATGCCTACATTTGGAACCCAGATCTAAGCTACTAAGCTACTTTCTGCTACATGTTTCTCCTCAGTAAAATGAGGAAAGTGATTATAATTACTTTATACAATTGGTATAAGGAAAAAGAATAGATAACTTATGAAAAGCATTTAGTGTCTAGCATAGAGAAAGTACTCAGTGATGCTGTTTCTTGGGTACATAGTAAATGCTAAATTAAATTTGCTTGATGTCAGCCACTGAAGCCAGAAGAAAATGAAATTCCGTGATGTGGAGTTGGATTTGCTTTTGGATGTATAACTTTCCTAATACAATTAGGTTTGGGAGATGCTGTTTCCAACTAAGAACTTAGTAATTATTACACAACTCAAGGGAATTTGGGAAAGCTTTACTCATTCTTTCAAATCATCTCCCTGAAGACTAACAGTTTCCCCCCAAAAGTTTCCACTTTCTTCATTGGTGTGGAATTTGGTCAGAGAGACAGATTATTTCCCCTTTAATGGACATCTTAAATCAAGCCTTTTCTTGAGTTTGCAACTGAGCCCATGATTCCCTAAGAAGTTATAAATGAGAGAACCATGATGTTGTTAAGTCAGGCACTCAAGCATCAGGGATTCAGTTGAAATGAATTGATTGCTGAGATCCCTTGAAACTGGTTATCTTCTAGATTCCTTTAGCCTCTGTGACCAGAGGTAGGTGGTGACTCCCAGAAGCATCTCCCTTTCCTCTCAATCCCATCTTCACTGGTTTAAAGATCACAAAGCTGATTCATTCATTAATCAAATGTTTATTGAGCTTACTCTGTATATGAAGCACTATGCTACATGCTAATAATTTAGGTATAAATAAATCATCATCTCTGTTCTTAATAGTGTCTTCCAGGGGAGAGTCAGATAAGAAGGCAGGACTTTTCAAAAGACTGTAGCAGATGGGGTGCTGGTACAGGGATAGAGTTGGACCACAAAGCAAGGCCCCTACTCCTTCTGGGGGCCAGAGCACAGAGAGCGAGCTGTCTGAGCTGAGGTCTGAAGAACAAGTAAATGCCAGCCCAAGCAAAGTAGACGTGGGCGTTTTGGGATGCATTTCAGCCAGCAGTAACAGCCTATACAGACCCAGGAATTAGCAAAAGCATGGTACCTACAAGAAATGGCAAAGAATCCATGAAGGTTGGTATATGAAGTTGGATGTAGCAAGACCTGAGGTTGGAAAAGTAAACAAAAGGCAAATCTTGACGGCCTTGTAAATCATCTAAGGAATTTGAAATAGCATAGTTCTTGGAACTTTGGTACAACCCTGTTGAAAGACTAAATGGATCAATGACTCATTCTGAGGACAACAATGAGTTCTTAATTGATTTTTAAATTAACTCTGATGTGTGTTAGGTGATATATGATTGAGGTAAAAAAGTGACTCACCCAGTGCCTTGGAGGGGGGATTGACACAGCAAGAACAGTCTTCCTCCAGATGTTGCAACCACTGAGAATATGGGGAATCAGGAGAAGGAGCCAGATAGAAGAGGTTTCATCCTTGGGAACAGACTAAATAAGACAGGTCTGTAAAATGCAGAGACTATCAAGTCAACTGGGCTGGATAAGAAAATGAATATATTTAGTTGCGGTTTAAGCAAGCTTTCATAGAGGATGGGGTTCGAAGCCCGCCTCCGTCCCTTACCATCTACGGGCTTCTCTTCATATGGAAGAGGGAGCCATAAAATCCTCCTACAGTGTTGTTGTGAGTCTGTAATGCCTTTATATATAAAATTCTGAGCACAGTGTCCACATTTCTGCTGAGGTAGTCAGAACAGATCATTTAAGATGAGAAGCCATCATAAAATTTGGATATTTTCTAAAACACCACCAAGAATAACTGTATTCATTGAGTGCTTATATAATGCAAGGTGCTGTTCTAAGGATTTAAAGTGATAATTGATTTAATTGTTGACCCTTTATGACAGAGAATTCTATTATCCTCATTTCAGAATGGAGAAGATAGAAGCACAGAAGGAGAAAGTCTGAGTTTACAGGAGGATGCACTGCTAAAGTGGCAGCGATGGAATTCAAACCCGGGCTGTTTGCTCTAGGCCTTGGGACTGAAATGCTTTCTTATATTATCAAAACTCATCAGCCATATAATAAAGAAAAGAGCAACATGCCACACGTGAAATCTCTGGATCTGGCAACCGTGATGGGATGTAGCATGGGGTCATAAGCTGAAGTCTCAGGAAAGTTGTCTTTTGGAACAATCTTAAATCATCTCATCCAGCCCACTGATGCTCAGATCAGAAACAATCCTATTTTGTGTTGATTGTTAGACAACTACCAATAACCAAACTGCAGCTTTGCCTAAGCCTACTTTGAGTCATCCAGATTGAGCTGGAATAACTTGTAGCATTGCATAAATGTTTTTTTTTTTTAATCTAAGTAGGAATCACCTTCTATACACAAAGTAAAATCAGGTTCTATTTAACATGAAGAGACTTGCTGAAGCATCTGGGATCTGTCCATACCACTGACTGCCTAATAGAAAATATATTTGGGGCTATGGAGTTTGACAAGCAGGAAAGGATATTCAGGTATGAGCTAGTCTGCAACACTGGACTCATTGGACTCTTTGATTGTATGTAAGAGAAACAAGTCAAAGTTGTTTAGATAATTAAGGAAATTCACTGATGGTCATATCCAAAAGTTCAGAGGTAGAACAGGCTTTCTGTGCAGATCACTCCAGTGGCTCAACATTATAACCAAAGGCTGATTTTATGTATTTTCTTCATTCTTTCTACCTTTTTGTTATCATCTTAGAATATAAGATGGATATAAGATATTGGACGGATGCTCTAGGTCTTCATGTTTATTCATAAACAGAGACAAAAAGAACTTTGTTCCCATTAGCTCTCTTTAAAGAGTGAGAAAGCTTCACTTCCAGAAGTCCTTAGCATATGTCTCCTTGTGTCACATTAGCTTAAACTGGGTCACATGCCAGTCTCTAAACTAATCATGTGGGCAGTAGATGGGCTTCACTAATAAACATATATCAGTCAAGGCCTACCTCTGGAACTGGGGGTAAGTCAGTTCTACCTAAAATGCACAACTAAGGATAATGGAGGGTCAGGTCTCTAAAAGAAATCCATGGAACAGTTATCCTCAGAAAGGGAAATGGATGCTTAAACAGTAAACCAAGGTGTACCCAGTCATCTCTTTCTAGGAGGACAGAGTCTAAGTTCAAAAGTCCCAAGTTTTGTCTTAAAGCAACATTTACATTTTGAATGAACTTTTCAGCTATTGCATCTGGTAGTCTGGGATCACCTAGCATGATGGGATCATCTCGCCCATCACTATCTGGAGGTCATCCTCAGAGCTTGCAGGAATATTAGAAGGTAATGTTTTATTACCTGGATAGAAAGACTGATGTTCTGGGGGAGAAAGTGCCTTATCTAAGTTCCTCAAGCTGGTAAACACAAAGCAATCATGAGAACAACACTATTCCTTGCTGTTTCTCTGAAATACACAGAGATAAACAAGAGTGGTTTCAACTAGTCATGACAAGCACCAAACTATTCAAGAGATTACCCAAACAACTTAGCTAATTCCTCTGATTATTTTAAACATGAACTCACAAATGAGGCAGGACAAGAGTATGTCAGAGGCTCACACATCCACTTTTGGCATGCATGTGAGTGGTAGTGTGTTTGTGCTATTATTTGTTTACGGGGCTTAGTATCCAAGGGACATGTTGTATTGTCATTTATCAAGACTGGGGCTTGAGTTTGACTCTGGTGTAAGTTTTCCATGATCTCCTCACTACATTTCTCCCTTTAGGCAGCTCTTCCACAATGGTAAAAGCATTAAGTGACAACTTCCATCTGGCCAGTCCCAAGTTACTTTTCATGTAATTCATCATTGTAAGTTAGCTCCCAACATGTTGGACCCAGCTTGACAAGCCATGGCTTTTTATGAGACATTGTTCTAACTATCTTAGGATCGTAGAAGGAAGAACTCCACAATTATCTTTTATGGAAAGACTCGGGACACACATTTTGAAATTGCATGCCCAGGACTTTATGTGCAGAAGAATCAAGGTATCATATTATACAATGTCCCTGGCAATTCCCTAGGACTAAATTTCAGGCTACAAGATATTTGTTGTTCATCTCAAAGGTCAGATTTGACCACATTTATTAAATTACAAACTTGCTTATCTTTTGTCATCAGAAGATGGTATGAATTAAGTCTTTCGTGTTCTGGTTACAGTGAAGATTAGAGGTGAAAACATCTAAAAAAATGAAAGTGACCAAGAACATTGAACAAAACAAAAAAGATAATAAAAACTCACTGACTTTGGGGGTCTCCCACAGCATCTGATACAATACAGAAATGAACCATTTGTTAAAATACAAGACTTTGTTAAAACACAATCCCTTTCTCAAAATAAATCAAGCTCTCACTAGATAAACCCTCCTGCCACCAAGCTTGCCTACTTTAGTTCCCAGTACAATGGTCATGCTGTGTTTTTACCTCATTTGCAATTAAACCATCTCAATGAGTTTTCATTGCCTTAGCGATGAAGTTCAAATGGCTTAGAAGATGTGCAAAACCTACTCCTGCCCTGTATCCTGTTATTCTTCAGACCCTCAGTTTTACCAACAAATACGAAACAACTTAATTTTCTGTTATAAGCTATCCTTAGTCACATACCTAAGCTTGTGTAAACAAATAGTTCATCCTGGAATAAATAATAAATAATTCAGCTTGGAATATCCTATCCTACTTATTCCAAATAATGACATCATCCTTAATGATGTAGCATAAGTATCACAGCTTTTGGGAAGAGCGAATTTTATGGTATGTGAATTATTATATCTCAAAAATATTAAAAATAACAAAATTTTCAGAACTTTTTCCTGATGAACTCCCATCTCTTACCTAGCTCTACTACACACAGTCACGAACCTGCATGCAGATAACAAAACACACACACACAACCAGATTGGGGCACATAATTTGCCCTCCTCAAGCACTCTATATACTTATCTATCTTCCATGTTTTTGATTTTACTTATTTATTTTTCATCTAGAGACTCGGCCATTAATGATAAGTGGCTGTGGAAGCACATGAAATATGTGCTCCAAGGTGATATGTGCTGAAAGTTTAAAAACCCCACACTAAACAGATTTTGTATAAAGAATAATATAAAATATCATTAATAACCATAAATGATTACATGTCAAAATTAAAATGTTTTGGATACAAATATTTATATTTAAATGAAAGTACTAAAATTTACTTTATCTTTTTTCTTTTAACTTTTTTTAGTGTGTCTACTTGAAAATTTTAAGTTGGGTTTGTGGTTCTTCTTATTTCGATTGGACAGTACTGATCTAGACTGTAAACCTCTTGATTGAAGGGACAGTGTCTTGCTCATCTCTGCATATGGCATCTGGCCCATTGTAGGTGCTCAATACTACTTCTCTGAGTAAGGTGAGTGAATGAATATGATTAAGACTCAAATGAATAGCACAGATACTAAAAACAATGCAGAGACAAGGGAGAAGACATGAACACTATTCTCATGCAAGACCAAGAGTGTCTGTGCAAAGGAGGGGAGAGTTGAGCCTTGAAGCTGGGAGGGGTTTGGATAATAAAGAAGAGACTATTGTGTGACTCTCCCAAGTACTTCTTCTCTCTGAACTTAGGTTTCTCACATGAAAATAAAAAGGCAGGGCAAAATGACAATGCTTTGATGTCATTCCATTAAGAATCTATGGTAAGGTGATACCCAACAACTAATGGTGACCAGTCCATTTGGAATATTTATCTTACCCTTGATTTCACGTTTCTGACTAGCAACCAAGTTGTGTAGAGGGTCCAAGCATGGCTGGAGTTGCTAGAAAGAGTTTTTTATATACATGTATTGATTCAGCTCATGAGTTGGGACAAACCAATCTAACACCACCTCTACTTAAAACACCGTGCCCCCAGTCTCAATTCATGAAAGCCTCTGGAGGCTGTTCTTTGCATCTTTGATTGGGCTGTAAGTGGGCATGTGACCCATGGCAGCCACTGACTGATGACCCAAGGTGATGTTTTCTTTCTTTTTTTGTTTTAATATTTATTTATTTATTTATGAGAGAGAGAGAGAGAGAGCACATGGTGAGGAAGGGCAGAAGCAGAGGAGATAGTTCCAGAATGTGCTGAGCATGGTGCATGATGCAAGACTCTATCTAGTGACCCTGAGATCACCACCTGAGCCAAAATGAAGAGTGGAACACTTAAACGACTGAGCCACCCAGATGCCTCAAAGGTGATGTTTTCCAATAAATCAATTCAGACAGGCTACCTCTAAGATTTGGATTTGAAGATACAAAAGAAGATATGATAGTTATTTGTAAGAGAAATCTCTCCCAACCATAAACATAAATGTAAATATAGAGATATCTAATATGTATTATAAAACGATGCTAATAATAACAGCATTTCCTAAAATTTCATACTGTATTAGGCATCACATGTTATTTACATTATTTCATTCAAACTCCAAAAGAATAAAGTTTGGACTGTTATTTCACCTACAGACAATGTAAGAGGTTCAGAAAGCAGAAGCAACTTGGCCAAGTAGTAGAGGAAGAATAAGAACCCATGTCCATTTTGCTTGTTTTTGCCACTATATGATGCTATCTTTCATCTCCCAGATATAAATTTGATCCATGCTATTTAGCTGCTGATTTCATAAATCCATTATTTGGGTGGAAATGACCTACACACACAAAAATCTCCAACTCATTCAAGAAAACGGAAGCTTGGAACCCTAAGTTTCTGTTGAGTTTCAGCCTTAGTGATGAATTAGCACCTAGGGTACCGGGGTCCCTGGCTTTTCCCCTGGGACTCTGCAGAGCACAGTTGTTCCCATCCTCTCATGAAGCCAGGTTGTTAAGGATCTCCTTAGGTCTGACCCTTGTGTCAGGGAAAGGAGCTTCTCTGCTCAGCCCTTCAGATGGCAGAGCCAGCCCGTCCTCCCTAGATTCCAGGAATTTATGCGCAACCTTTATTTTTCCTTTTGATGGCCCTGCACTGGCTGACATTTGTGAACTGACACATAAAAGAACATGAAAATCTGGTTCTGAACCACATGTCCGAGTCTATAAATGAGACCCTTTCCTGGATGTGTGGAAAATGTAACTGCTGTTTTTTCCTTCCCTCTTGGACTGTGAGTCCTTCTTTTAGAATGGGCAGAGATGTCTATAAGTAGCTTCCCCAACTCCAGCTCCACTTCTTTTCCAGATTATAATTTATATCTGAAAACATTTTCAATGGTTCAGAGATATTTTTAGAAGTGTGAGGGTGGCCTGAGGCAAAATATTAAATACTCTGAATTTTTTGAAAACTTTCAACTTCTTGGGCTCCTGGGTGGCTCAGTTGGTTGAGCGGCTGCCTTCGGCTCAGGTTATAATTCTAGGGTGTCCTGGGACCGAGTCTCGAATCAGGCTCTTTGCTTGGCGGGGAAGCCTGCTTCTCCCTCTGCCTGCAGCTCCCCCTGCTTGTGTCCATGCTTTATCTCTCTTGCTCTCAAATAAATAAATAAAATATTTTTTTTAAGGGAAAAAAGGAAAGAAAACTTTCAACTTCTCAATTTCAATCCTTAGCTTCTAATCTGGAAATTGACCCTCTCACTATCTCAGAAAGCCATCCTTCTCCCCTGTTTAATTCTGTCAGGGAACATCTGATGGAGGAGATGGCTGCTCTAATATTCGTCATAGGTAAGTTGTGTCCTTCCGGAGATTACAATTTCTATCCTAACTGAAGCCTTCTGTGATTCAATCAGAGAAGCAGTTATTTCCAGGTTGAAGGAAACAGACCCATGTATACTTGGGGGGAGGGGTAGCACTACAGAGTTATTTTATAGGCAGCCTCTGACCATGTCAACTATGGACACAGAAAGGCAGAGGAGACCCTTTTTGTATAATCTTTATGGGAAGGTAGGATTTTAGCATTGAAGAGATACTAGACCAGTGCTCAGTCAACGTGCAGTGTCCTTTATGCAACGCTCCATAAAGGAATATCAAGCCTCTATTTGAATATCTCTGGCAGTTGGACGCTTACTACTTTAAAAAGCTGGCTGTTACTCTTGTGTTTCTTACCATGAAGCACATTCTTACAGCCTGTGGTGTGCTGAGAGGATCTCAAATCACTGGGAAAAAAAGCAGTGCTCTGTATATGCCCTCCACACAGATTACTTTCCAGGTGGGGTCCCCATGTCTGGCACAAAACTGAGTAATAATAGAACAATATGGGGTGCACATACATTTTTACTCACTCCTGGGAGGACCAGAGGGGATTTTGGCGATCTGGGGTCAAAGACTATTATAGATGAAATAGCAAAGTGTGATGGCTAAAGGATATGGCCTCAGGATCCAGAGCGCCTAGGTCCAAAGCCTGGCCCTACTACTTGCAATCTGCATAAAGTTGGCCTTAGTTTCAGCATCTATAAAATGAAACTAATCATAGTATTTGTTTCATAGGGGTGTTGAGAGGATTAAATCATTTAATACACAGCAAGTATTGAGAACACTGCCTAGCACATAGTAAGCACTCAGTAAACTTTTCCTATTACTACTACTACTACTGTTACTATTGTCATTGTTGTTATTATTACTCTGGCTCAACTGCACATAGAGGATTCCTAAATTTCTAAGTGTAAAACTGTCTCCTATTTGGATGCAACACTTGGGGGGTCAAACTTTTGCATCTGCAAAGATCTCACTGCGTACTAAATGCCCTTTGCCCCTCTCCAAAATCCTATTGTCTGGGCACATCTTACCATTCCCCATATTGCAGATGGGAAACCTGAAGCTCAGAGAGGCCAGATGCTTTTCCCAAGGTCTCCACTTAAATGCTGCATCTTCAGAGATAGCTGCTTTCATCCACCCACGAATGCTCCCTTCATATTTACTCTAAGATTATCATCTGCATACTATTTACTATCATCTGGTATTTTCCATATATTTCCATGGATGATTTTGCTTATTTTCCTCACCTCCCAGCTAGAATATGAGTTCCCTATGTACAGCAGCCCTTTCTGTCTCCCTAAAAGAATCAATCCCAAGTACCTAGTTCTTTGCAGGCCTTTTGTAAATATTTGTTTTTTGGTTTTTTTGTTTTATTTTTATTTATTTATTTATTTGCTTGTTTGTTTATTTATTTATTTGATTTTATTTTTTTGACAGAGACACAGCGAGAAAGGGAACACAAGCAGGGGGAGTGGGGAGGGAGAAGCAGGCTTCCCACTGAGCAGAGAGCCTGATATGGGGCTCGATCCTAGGATCCTGGGATCAGGACCCTAGCCGAAGGCAGACACTTAATGACTGAGCCACCCAGGAGCCCCTGTTTCTGTTTTAAAGACTTTATTTATTTATTTGAGAGGGAGAGAGATTGAGAACAAGTTAGGGTGGGGGAAGGAAGGACAGAGGGAGAAGCAGACTTCCCCATGAAGCAGAGAGCCCCATGTGGGACTTGATCCCAGGACCTGAACCAAAGGCAGACACTGAACCCACTGAGCCACCCAGGTGCCCTGTTAAACATTTGTTGAAGGACTATGTGAAGGATACCAGGAGGCATAATCAAGTAATATCTCTCTGAGAGTCACTGGAGAAGCTGGCTTTTTCCCAATTTCCTGACCTTGGGTAGTTGACTTCCTGGCTCTAATTAATGCAATGGGAATAATATCTCTACTTCCTTATAGCTGTGGTAATGAAAAATAAAATGAAGTTTATAAACCACTTAGCATAGTGCCTGCACATCACAAGGACTCAAGAAATGCCAGCTCTTACTCATCTAAGGAGACAGGATTTGTGGGATTTGGGTCAGAATCCTTCCTGCCGTGGACTCTGCATGTGTAGGATGAATAACAACTTTAATGGGCACAAGGAAGTTCAGTAAACCGAAAACCATCATCTTTCTGTTTCCTTGGCTACTTGAAATTCAAAAGTTATCTTTTAATGGAGAACTGAACCAGATGTTCTCATTATTTTCTTTCTAGAACAATGCTCCTTCTCAAACCAAGTGTCTCAATTCCACCTCATATGTGACCATTTATTTCTTCCCACTGGTGTAAGGAACAACTGAAAAGGAACCCTAGCACATGACACTTGATGGGATCGCAGGGAGGGCTTAGAGCTTGCCTAATGTGACTCCTGCCTATGTCGGGGAAACTGAAGCCAAGAGAGGGAAAGGGATTTACCTCGAATGACCCAGTGGACAAGCCAGGATGTGAACCCAGGTCTATGTGATATACTTTCTGCCACATTTTGACACTGACACTTCTAGAGGAAAAACAGCCCAGTTATGTCTCCAGTTCATAAACCTTCCATTCTCCATGACCACTTCCAAATGAAGAACAATGGCAGTTACAGGAATAAATTGTTACTTTCCCATCTTAAATTGCCATCTGGGGACTCCCATTTCTAACACATTTATATAAAGATTAGGATACTCTCTGCTCTGTTGGTCATTTTTCCACTGAGAGAGTTGCATGAGCTCAGCCTGAAGCAGGCAGTCTCACTGATATATGTTTCAATCTATTGGGGCCAACACAGAAAGAAAACTCTTCCTCACTTTTTGTTTTGACCTCCCCATTTAGCCAAGGCTCTTTGAGAGAGGACTTCACTTACTAAACAACCCGCTTGGTGGCATCAATAACATTTTAGATTCCTTTTAAGAGGACTTCATATGACACTCAATTCTTGATTCCCCAATAAAACAACACAGCTGTTCCCTTGCTACTCGTCTCTCAGCAGGAGCTGCAAAATCATATTTAATCAACTCTGCTTTAAAAGCCATCCAGTTTCCTTTAGGGCGCTGGCGTTCTTCCCCAGGCCAGGATGGCCCCTGCTGACATGTCAGCAGCAGCCGTCCAGCCCAGACAGAAGGAGCTGCCATTTCTTGAGCACTTACTCATGTGCTGGGCCCTCTACCGGGTACTTCACATTTAAGATTTCATTTAATCCACCTTGCCATCCCATGAGGTAGGAATTAGTCTCAGATTTAAAGACAAGGGGACTGAGGCTTAAGAATGTAAAGTCATTTGTCCAAAGTCATAGTAACAAGTGAGAGAACTGGGATTCAGCCAAGTATTCTCCAATTCCAAAATCAGAGCATTTTTGACTTTTCAGTCTGGCTTTCTACATAAGGAAGTACCAGAGAATTAGAGAAGGATGAGTGTGAGCCAATTGGATCAGCCTATCAAAGCTGTCAACAGAGAGTCCCTGCCCAATGTTATAGGTCCTAAATTCCCTTAGGCTCATAGCTTTGTCAAATCACAAAGAATTTTCTGTTAGAATGGGAATACCTTTTGGTTCATCTTTTATTCATCAACCCTTGATGGTAACCATATACGGTTCACTCTCCAAAGCAAGGTGGAAGGATACAGAGATGAAATGGATATGAATCTTGCCCTCAAGAAGCTCAGAGTCTAGGAATAGATATATCATAGCAACATAAGTCATTTTGGTAAGATGTAGAAAGTATAGGTATTATGAGTGAGCCAAAGTATTACAGAAGCTGAGAAAGAAAGGCTACTATAGTCAAGACCTCATATTAGGCTTTATGGATGAGTGTAGTAGCCAAGATAATTACCACTAGCTGCTGTGACATATAGCCCCCCAAATTAGTAGCTTAACATAATAAGAATGTCTTCCTTACTTTCTGTTGGACTAAGGTAGTGGTTTCTTCTACACGCTGACTCAGGATACAGGCTTCTTGCATCTCATGGCTCGTTTTGAGAATCCTGTGTTTCTAGCCACATGAGCAGGGAAGACAGAGCAAGTGGAAGATAACAGTGGAAGGTTGAGGGCCCAGGCCTGGAAGAAACTTATTTCATTTCACCCACATCCCAGGGAAGAGACTCAGTAACATGGCCCCAGAATAACTACACTGGAGGGATGGGAGATGTGTGCTTCCTGTATACCCAGGACAGATGGTTCATTGAGCACATAGCACTGTTTTTGTCAGGGAAATTGACACAAATATTATAGAACTGTTAATTGAATAAATTGAGGGAAAAGCAGGATGTAGATAGTGTAGGGGATGTTCAAGGCCACTTTGATTAAAAAAACATTTGGTTTGGAAAGATAGTTCATATCAGATGTTGAAAGGCCTCGAGTGACAAGCATTTCCCAAAACATGTTTTCTTCATTTGTTAGTGAGTACGATGTTAAGAATGGTTTGAGTGAGCAAAAGCATTTTGGAAAAGCTGTCTTATCAAATTATTATCATTTTCATTCCTATAGGAGTCCTTGAGGTTTTTGGAGATAGGTATGGTATACCAATTTTAGTAAACCTTTTGATCACAAAATCTCTTTTTCACAGAGTATCTTATAAGATTACTATTTTGTGAAACATGTTTTGTATATGGAATCTTAGGCAATGAAGAGCCATTAAGCAGGAGATAACAATGATTAGACCTGTTTTAAACATATAAGCCAGGGTTGCTTTTCAGCTTGATTTGTTGGCAGCAGTTGGCAACAGCGCTGCTGGGAGAGGAATCAAGAAGCCTTGTCTGAACTTACCTGGGAAAACACAGTGATTAATTAGTAATGTTTGCTGTGTATTTAAAAATGTAAACATGTGATGGCTGATTTTATACATCAACCTATTTAGGCTGTGGTGCCCAGCTGCTTGTTCAGACAATAGTCTAGATGTTGGTCAAAGGTATTTTGTAGATATGATGGACATTTACAATCAGTGTCATTTACTTTACAATCAGTGTTTTTAATAAAGAGTACCCTTGATAATGTGTCTCACCCAATCAACTGAAGGCCTTAAAGCCTTGAGGTTCCTGAGAGAAGAAGGAATTCTGCTTCAAGAAGGTAACATAGAAATCCTGCAGAGTTTCCAGTCTGCTGGCCTGCTCTACAAATTTCAGACTCAGTAGCCCCCACAATCATGCAAGCCAATGCCATATATATATATGTATATGCATACATATATATATGCACACACACATATGTGTGTGTGTGTATATATATACACACATAAAATATATATATATTCATATTCCATACACATAATATTTTTTCTTGCCTTAGGTGAAGGTAGCAAGTTGGGTACAAAGAGACTTTGGGTACCTTTAAATGGTGTCTACATCAAAATAGGGAAAGAATTCAGTAAGAGGAAGATAAGAGTTCTGCTTTGGAATTCTGTGCTTTAGATGGCAGTAGGAGAGCTAACTCTTAGAAGCACATTCATTCACACATAAAGGGAAACCAGCATTATTTCCAGTGTGTAAAAATATTTTGGTGATAAGGGCATGACTCATTTAGAATCTCTGACAGATACACCTGTCTGTCTGTCTGTCCATAAGAGTTTCCTGAGGTTGAAATCTGGGAGAAATCCCTCTACTGACCTGGGGACAAAAAGAGCTACTTTGTTCTGAAAGGCAGCAGGCACCACTGGCATTCAGTGTCCAAGACACACCTGAGTGGGGTGTGAATTAAAAAAGAGAGAAAGAGGGACGCCTGGGTGGCTCAGTTGGTTAAGCAGCTGCCTTCGGCTCAGGTCATGATCCCAGCGTCCTGGGATGAAGTCCCACATTGGGCTCCTTGCTCAGCGGGGAGCCTGCTCCTCCCTCTGCCTCTGCATCTCTGTCTGCCTGTGCTTGCTGTCTCTCTCTAACTAATAAATAAATAAAATCTTAAAAAAAAGAGAGAGAGAGAGAGAGAGAGAGAGAGAAAGAGACTGGATGTAGAGAAAGGAGGAAAGGAATGTCCTTGGGGGAAAGCTGAATGGAGCTGAGTCACTCATGACAAGGACCTCCAGGGTGATGGGTGAAGGTCTCACCACTAGGAGAATGGAGTGATTTAGTAATGCACGTGTGCATGGCGAGCCACTTCTCATGTGGTTACGAGAACCATAGGAAGCTCTCCACCGTCACAGCTCAACAATTGTATATTGATTTCTCACAATGCTGAAGGCACTCACTAGGCACAGGTGTTACACATGGGGAAAGATATGAGTCCAGCCTTGTTTTGAATCAGTGTTCTGATAGCGCCCTGAACTTAACCCTATCTTACCGCTCATGGGTATAATGAGATAGCTTTGTTCGTACATTCATTCAGGATTTACTGAGTTCAACAATGTTCTTGGCATGAGAAATATATTAGTGAACAAAAATAGCAAAATTCCTTGCCCTCATGGAGCTAACATTTTAGTGTGGGTGACAGAAAATTCTATGATAAATAAGTACACTATTTGACAAAACGAGTCATGATACATTAAGAAAAATAAAAAGCATCTGTATCAATCAAGAGAAGCCAGGTTATGATGCAACAACAAACAACTCTGAGATCTCAATGACTTCTCCCATAGGCCCAATATCCATCATGGGCCAAGGGGGGGCTCTGCTTCCATATCCTCACAGTCTTTCTCACTCTAGGACCCAGGCTGATGGAGCGACCAATATGTGTAATATTGCTGGCAGCCATGGCATGGCTGGGTGGCGGGGGTGGGGGTGGATCTTTTCTCCCTGCTGGGTCTCGTATTGGCAGTGCAATACTCAGCCTGGAAGTGACACATATCACTTCCAATATAAATCACTGGAGTGAACGAATTACTTGCATTGACCCAAAATATGGAATCAGAAATCCTGGATGCCTGGGTGGCTTAGTGGGTTAGGCCTCTGCCTTCGGTTCAGGTCCTGATCTCAGGGTCTTGGGATCCAATCCCACACCGGGCTCTCTACTCAGTGGGGAGCCTGCTTCCCCTCTCTCTCTCTGCCTGCCTCTCTGCCTACTTGTGATCCCTGTCACATAAATAAATAAACAAAATCTTAAAAAAGAAAAAGAAAACAGAGTCCTATCATGTTTTTTGATTGAAGGGAAACCTGTACTTTTGATAAATGGCAATAGAGATACTGGGTCACAGTAAAAACTTCAGCTTTTCTCATGAATAAAATGAGAAGCCACTGGAGATCATGAACAGAGAAGTGAATATAACATGAAACAGGTCTTTGTTGGTTATCTTGACTCTGTGACTTAAAAGGTGCATTTTGGGATACCGTGAACTGGGATAAGAGAACCTACCTTACTGCACTGGAATGGAGATTAAATGAGGTATATGTATAATGTCCGGCATAGAATAAATTTCTGTAAAAAGATGCTGATATATTGAATTTGCTATATATTAATTTGTTCCTTTAAATAAAGGTTAATTTCTTCAAAAACAAAAACCATGTCTTATTCATCAATGAATTCCCAAGGTCAACATGAGGTTTGATCCACTTTACCCTCTTACCATGTATGCTTAATTCTTTAAAGGATGGCTGAATGTAGGGGTAAGAAGCACAGGGTGTCTGTGTGTATGTTATTTCTCCTAATAATTCACTTTTTCTCAAAAAAAAAAAAAA
>RCUC01066214.1:0-10459 GCA_003697995.1 Taxidea taxus jeffersonii
GCCTTCAGAGAAAAGCGTTTAATCACTCCCGTCTCCCCAGCCTCCATTCGCGCTCGGAGACTGCGTTTGGAGAAAATCGTGCATAATCAGTCCCGTCTCATTGGCTTCTGGGAGCGCTCCGAGCTCACCCAGCCTCTGACCAAGTGTCTCTGTCTCTGGCAGAGTCCCACCTGGTGTCTCCGAACCCCGTAGATCCCTGAGCTCTCCTGGGTCTTAGTCTCCCCAGATCTTGTGGGGACCCCTCGCACAGAGCACCGGCCCATGTCTCAGAGCACCGGCCCGTGTCACAGACCACGGCTCTAGGAAACCTCAGCTCTGTCTCCGTAGCCGGTTTCCCTGCTCTAATATCTGTGAGCTCTGCGACACTCAGGTACCCCCGATCCTTCTGTGACCCTGTGGGACCTGAGTCCACGCTGTCCCCGCAAGGTCTTCACCCCAGTTTAGGCTCTGGAGCGATGTCCCTCCATGGAGCAGACTTTTAAAAGTCCTGATTTTGTGCTCCACCGCTTGCCGGGATCCGGCCCCTCCCCCTGGGGTCAACTTCCTGTCGCGTTGGATTCACTTCTCTGCTGGTCCTACCTTTTAGAAAGTGGTCGATTTTCTGTTTCTAGAATTGTTGTTTTTCTTCTCTTCAATCTCCTGTTCGATTCATAGGTGTTTGGAATGGTTTGATAGGCTATCTAGCTGATCTCCTGCTGCCTGGTGTTGTCTCAGCCTGCTACTTCTCTACCATCTTGACTCCTCCGAAAAAGATTATCTTAATCCATCTTGGTATTGTAATGCCTGGAGTCATGAGAATTCCCCAAAGAGGCCACCAGAGACATGAGTCAAAGCCAAGCAGCAAGGGTCGTTTATTGCAGGTTCGAACCCAGTCCTCTGCGCACTCGCAAGCGGTGACGCTGAGAGGCCCCGAGGTGAGTAAATGCAAGGTTTTTATAGGCATGTACAAACAAGGTAGAGTGGGACTGATCGGTTGGCATTTGAAAAGGGTATTTGGCATAACCTGATTGGTCTCAGGGAGCACGCACTTTAGCAAGCAGGAAGTACAGAAGCAGAACTGGCGGTTAACAACGGGGGATTGGCTACTTTGTCCAGGGGATATTTTTGAAAGTTGTTTGTACCAGGGCGGGAAAGTTGTGGTTGCTGTTGCTCTACTGATTGCCAGGGTGGGAGTAGTGGTTGCTGTTGCTCTACTGATTACCAGGGTGGGCCAGGGCGGTTAAAGTTGCAGGGAGCGGCCAGAGCAGTTTGGGCCTTGATAAGCAGACTGGACACTCACAGTTTAATGTAAACAACAGAATGGCTACTGCCTCAAAATGGAGTTACTTTGGCCCTTCAGTATTGAGCTGATTTTAAGATGAACTTTAGTTTTAAAAATGCTTGGCTTTTTCTCCTTGCTCCCGAGTTGTCATTCTTTAGCACCCAAGTAGAACTCTAAAGGGATCTCCTTCTTAAAAAGTCATGAATTTTAATTTTGGTCATTATATTCCAATTAAGCTACCTCAAGTTTTTCTCAACATCTCAAACTCTAGGTGTCTATGAATCAGGCAAGGCTTTGAAGAGAAAAGTAGCACTGAATATTGGGCTCACTTCTGTACTCCCCTTCTCTCCAGCCTCTTGCTGTCTCAAGTCCTTGCTGCCTTGTTACTCCTTCAGGGTTGTTAAACATACTTTTGAAACATTTTGTATAATTTTCTAGTCATTCTCAGAAGGATGTTGGTTTGCTAGAAGCAATTTTACCATCTGTTTCTAGAAGCTAGAAACAGAGGTGGCATTTTTATTTAAATGCACACAGTGTCTATATCTATTTCTTTATTTATCCCCATGGTACCATTTACCTTTATCTTTGAAGATTTCTTTCTCTCTCAAAGACAAAAAGAGAAATCTAAAAGCAACTAGAGTAATGGTACAGATTCCATTAAAATAAAAAGGAAACTAAGAAGTTTTGGAACAAAAAAATAGGTCAAAAGGTGGTTAATTAGTGTTCCAGTTACTATGGTTTCATTACCAGTTGCCATAAAACTTAGTGTCTTAAAACAACACATTTATTGTGCTCAAAGAGTCTGTGGGCCAGGAATTTGGACAGGGCATAGAGCCAATGGCTTGTTTCTGTTCCAAGATGTCTGGATCCTCAGCTGGGACAACAAGACAGCTGGGGTTGCTCCACAGCTCGGAAATGAAGCCATTTGGGGGTGTCTTCACTCATGTGTGTGTTGGCTGATTCTGGCTATTAACTGGGACCTCACCTGAGACTATGGCCAAAGTCTGTGGTCTCTCATTGTGGCCTATAATTCCTCAGATGGCCTCAGCGGACTTACATTTCTTAAATGGTCACTCAGAACTCACAGGTAGTGGTATCTTTGAAAAAGGTAGAAGTGCATGAGCTTTTTCAATTTGTATTGGAAGTTATGCAGTCTCATTTTTATCACTGTCTGTTGGTTACAAGTGAGCCACAAAATTGCCAGATCTGGCATGAGGAAGAGGGTAGCGTAGATCCCATTTTTTAACATGAGAGAGGCAAAGTCATACTGTAGAAGAACTTTAAAGATGTGAGACATTTTTGTGTCAAGCTTTGGAAGATACAGTCTACCACAAGTAATAATTCTGAAGGGTAAAAACAGAATAAATGCAATGTAAAAAGTTTAAAAGAACCCAATTCTTAAAAACCACCATGAAGCCATGAAGACTTATTTAAACAAAACCTGAGAGCTGACCATGAGCAGACCCATTTTAGGGTCTTCTATAAAATATACTTGAGGAAATTGAATTCAGTATGACGTGAACTACAAGAAGCAATTATAAATGAGGAAGGTTGTAAACATTTGAGAAAACCTAAAAAGCACAGAATGTAACAGCCAATGATAATTACAGCAAATAGTGGGGGAGGGTAAAAACAGCATGGAACCAGAATATTGGACAGCAAGACATTAGGGGAAAGATGTTGATTGGAGTTACAATGTTCTCATTATTATCCATAGGAAAGAAGGGATATAGATTGTCTCAGAACCAAGCATGTTATAGAAACAAAGGAAAAGCACAACATAAAGAGCATAATACTGTATGGTAGACAAATGCAAATATTGCCATTTATAGCAAATGTAGGGGGATTGAATTCTGTACTAAAATGCAAAATTTAATTACAAAACAAAGTTCATTAGTGACATTAGTTGAATGTTAGTGATACACAAAGATTAAAAATAAAGGAAGGGTTGGAAAGGATATACCAAATAAATACTAACCAAAAGAAAATATTTAGTTATTTTATTATTAGAAAAATGTTGAGAGGCCTCTGTGTGGTGGAGTCAGGTAAGCAACTGAGTCTTGGTTTCTGCTCAGGTCATGATCCCAGGGTTGAGACTGAGCCCCTCATTGGTCTCCACACTCAGTGACCAGTCAGCTTGAGACTCTCTCTTTCCCTCTCTCTCAGCTCCTTCTGCTCATGCTCTCTCTCTCTCTCTCTCTCTCTCTCTTTCTCTCTCTCCCCCCTTCAAAATGATAACAGGAACAATTCATCATGAGAAAAAAGCAATACATTTTGAAATTTCATATATTTAATGACATAACTTTAAGATTCATTAAAGGAGAAATTGACAGAAATAAAAGGAAAACCAAAAATTTACAATTGCACATACTTTTTTAAGAGGAAGAGGAGGGGATGGATTGATCAATGAAGATATCCAAAAATAAGTGAGAACATTAAGAATACAGCTAATTCATTATAATGTTCATTTATGGGCAACAATATGGATATTAAAATTGTTGAGTGAATAATGCTAGCTGCAAAAGGGTATGAACAGTATCATTTGAAACACTTCTGAGAATAAAAGGTGCTATTAATACTATCCTAGAACACTGAGTGCAAACCAGACTCTCTTGAGCAAACTGCGATGTAAGTTCTCATTAAATATTATACTATTGTTAGAAAATTTTAAGTGCACAAAATAGCACTCTAGAAACATATATTTCATGCACATGTCAAAAAAGCAGAATGATATTCTGGGAATGAAGAAGAAGAGAGGAATGAGGGAATTGGAGTTTATATGATAGTCAGAATAATGCCTTTCCACCTTCCTGGACTACACAGAAAATGGGAGTTCAGATTGCAGATAGAACTAAGGTTGCTAAGCAGCTGACTTTATCATGGGGAGATTATGTTGGATTACCTGGATGCACCCTTGAAGGAGAGTCCTTAAAGGAGGCAAAGGGAGGTAGAGGAGGTTGTCAGGATGTTGTGAGAAAGACTAGACCCATCACTGCTGCCTGAAAATGGTGGGGGGGGGGGGGACTAAGGATGCAGGCAGCCTGTAGAAATTGGAAAAGGAAAGAAAATGAATTCCTTCCTAAGAATCTCTGAAAGGAATTCAGTCTTGCCAGTCTTGCCATTTTGATTTTTTTCCCAGTAAGACCCATGTCAGACTTCTGATCTTCAAGAATAATAAATAATAAATTTACACTGTTTCAGCCACTATGTAAAAAATTGTTATGATAGTAATAAATATTAATTAATGTTTTATTTCATTAAATAAGGTGGAAATATAAAACCTGTGATGTGGGTACATGAGTCTCTTTACTTTAAATATATTTAAACAGGGGCGCTGGGTGGCTCAGTGGGTTTTTAAAGCCTCTGCCTTCAGCTCAGATCAGGATCTCAGGGTCCTAGGATCAAGCCCCACATCTGGCTCTCTGCTCGGCGGGGAGCCTGCTTCCTCCTCCCTCTCTGCCTGCCTTTCTGCCTACCTGTGATTTCTGTCTGTCAAATAAATAAATAAAATCTTTAAATATATTTAAACAATCCACAACTTAAAATTGAATAAAAATATACAATACACTTATATATTTTGTGTATATATAATCTGAATATAATTGATACAATTTTTGACTTAATCTTCATGTAATGTGAATTCAAAGAAATGGCAGTTAGCAAGAAAAATATAGGTGTATATGTTGAAATCAAGACATGTAAAATCAATAAATTAATTTTCTGACAGATCTCTAAAGTTGGAACAGTGTTTGTATGTGCTGGAGGTTTGGGGAAGTACTTTTTGAATACAGTCAAACAGCTTAAAATTCCTCTTTCTGAATACCACCTCACACCAGTCAGAATGGCTAAAATTAACAAGTCAGGAAATGACAGATGCTGGCAAGGATGTGGAGAAAGGGAAACCCTCCTACACTGCTGGTGGGAATGCAAGCTGGTGCAACCACTCCGGAAAACAGCATGGAGGTTCCTCAAAAAGTTGAAAATAGAGCTACCTTATGACCCAGCAATTGCACTATGGGGTATTTACCCTAAAGATACAAACATAGTGATCCGAAGGGGCACGTACACCTGAATGTTTATAGCAGCAATGTCCACAATAGCCAAACTATGGAAAGAACCTAGACGTCCATCAACAGATGAATGGATAAAGAAGATGTGGTATATATATATACATATGTATGTATGTATTTATGTATATACATATATACATACGTACATATATATACGTATATATATACATATATATATGGAATACTATGCAGCCATCAAAAGAAATGAAATCTTGCATTTGTGATAACGTGGATGGAACTAGATAGTATTATGCTTAGCGAAATAAGTCAATTAGAGAAAGACAACTATCATGTGATCTCCCTGATATGAGGAAGTGGAGATGCAATGGGGGGTGTTGGGGAGTAGGAAAAAAATAAATGAAAGAAGATGGGATTGGGAGGGAGACAAACCAAAAGAGACTCTTAATGTCACAAAACAAACTGAGGGTGGCCAGGGGGAGGGGGCTAGGGAGTGGGTGGTGGGGTTATGGACATTGGGGAGTGTATGTGCTATGGTGAGTGCTATGAAGTGTGTAAACCTGGCGATTCACAGACCTGTATCCCTGGGGCTAATAATACATTACATGTTTATAAAAAAATAAAAAAATTCCTCTTTCCTTGTCCCTGTCCTCGACAGCAGCTCTTTCTTAACACCCCTTCACACTCAACTAGGAAGTTTTCCTTTCGTCCATCCTACAGGGGTTGTAGTCCTCAGTCCTTCTCCCCTTTCTATCTCAGTTATTTTTTCTCTTCATGATTTCTGTTCCTAATTTCCCCATTTCTGTTCTGCATCTTAAAATTCCATACTTAGCTGGAATTCTTCTGAGGCTGGAAAAAAGATAAACTGAAAAGATGATGTCATCCTTCTCTGGTGGGTGTTTTCATTTTCTAGGACTGCAGTAAAAAAATGCCACACACTGGGTGCCTTCAACAATGGAAGTGTGTTGTCTCACACAGTGCTGGAGGCTGGAAGTCTGAGGTCGTGGCACCAGCAGGGACGATTCCTTCTGAGGGTGGTGAGGGAGAATCAATTCCAGGAATCTTGCCTAGCTTCCAGTGGTTCACTGGCAATCTTTACCATTCCTTGATTTGTAGAAGCATCACTCCATTCCCTTCCTTCATCTCTACCTGGTGTTCTCCCTGTGTGTGTGTGTGCGTGCCCAGATGTCTCCTTTTAATAAAGATAGTAGGCATGATGGACTAGGGGGGCCCAACTTACTCCAGTATGACCTCATCTTAACAAATTACACCTGCAAATACTCTATGTTCAAATTAGGTCAACTTCTGAGGTACTGGCGTTTAGGACCTCAAAATACAAATTTTCTTTCTTTTTTTTTTAAAGGGTTGTATTTATTTATTTGAGAGAGAGAGAGACAGAGAGCATGTGAGCGGGAAGGGTCAGAGGGAGAAGCAGGCTCTCTGCTGAGCAAAGAGCCTGATGTGGGCTTGATCCAGAATCATGACCTGAGCCGAAGGCAGTTGCTTAATCAACTGAGCCATCCAGGCACCCAAAATATAAATTTTCTAGGGAGACACAATTTAACTTGTAACAGTGGATGAAAAATGAGGAAGTCTGTGGAAACTCATTTTTTAATCAATTTTGTTCAAAAAGATACATTCTCCCTATGTAATATTTTGGAAGGCTAACCCAGAAAAATCTTTCCAATGGCTTCTCACAGAACAGGAAAGTATAGAGTAAAAGGAGGGTTTAAATTTTAGTCTATAGTGTTGGTTTGAAAGTTTTAGAGAAATGAACATATAGTCATGCATTACTTTTTGAATTTAAGGTTTTAAACAGATTATTTAGTAGGTATTTTCCAAGGTAAATAATTGTCAAAAACATGTTTTAAAAGATTTTATTTTACATCATTAAGTATTTGCAAAAAAACCCCTGAGAGTTGGACAATAATAGCGAGTATAGAGGATAAGGCTTAGGGAAGAAAGGCTCCTTGGAGGAGGGTACCTGCCATTATCTGTCAGCAACTAAAGGTGTTGTAACCATTATGTGAGTGTTGGGGAGGAGAGAACTCATTTCTCTAAGGTCTTACTGCACGCAGTCAAACCTTACAAATATTTGGTCTTATCAAAATGATCCAGAAGGGTTGAAGGCATGGGGCATATGAAGAATCAAGAACCAGTCTATCACAAACAGCAAATAATTTTAACTGGATTGATAAATTAACTGGATATGTCATGGATTTGTTAATTCTAGAAGGGTGAACTGCAACCTCTCTCTCTCTTCTCTCCCAGCCAGCAAAATATGCTTTTATGCTTTTAAAGGAATACTTTTGATTACAGTACATTCTTTCACTAATTAAAAGATGTCAGCACCTCACCTAATCACCGCTTTGCAGGAATATTCTTGGATAAATCTTGCTGTATGCTTCCCTGCGTCCTGAGGTGTATTTCTTAGCTCCTGGTCTTAGGCACGTAAGTGGTAATAAAGACACTGGGCACTGCTTCTGAATCATGTAAGACAAGTCTAGTTTCCTTCTAGGAACTTTGATTCCAACCACTCTGAATAAAGCCTATTTCATCATGTGAGTGGTTTGCAAACATTTAATCAGCCAACAATATTTTATTTTTAATTTTTTCCTAATTGCTGCTGACAAGTATCTTCCAATTCTTTTGCCACAACACAATTTATGCAAATAGTGAAGATCTTTACCACATTGCAATCTTCTTGGTAGTATTTTTAAATGTCAGCACTAAATACTAGCAGCTTATAATAATTTCTGTTCTTGGTCTAGTTTTATTTTCTCTACCATGAATATTATCTTTTCCCACAACAGCAGTATTTCTCTTCATTATTTTCAGCATAAACAATGCTTTTTAGATGTTTACTGCTTTTTAATGTGATTAATTTATCTTCACAGATAATACATGCCATAATCCATATGTAAAACTAACAAAATGGAACTTAATGAAACATAAGTCTGCTGCCCACTCTATGCACCATCTGAGCTGTTTAACCTCACGTTAAAGGTAAACCCTATTGCCAATTACTTATGTATCCTTTCAGAGATATTAAATATAAGCACATATATATATGCACTTGTACTTTAAGCAAAGGTATACCTTACATACTGCCATAAAATCCAGCTTTTCTCTTCTGACAGTGCAGCTCTCTGGATTGGGAATTCCATAGCAGTCCAAACATAGGTGCTTTTTAACTTCTGTAGGGCTTTCACCATTTTGACCTACCCTCATTTATTAAGTGGTCCTATATACATATTTTTTAACAGAAAGCAATTTTTAAAAAGATTTTATTTTTATTCATTTATTTGACAGAGACACACACAGCGAGAGAGGGAACACAAGCAAGGAGAATGGGAGAGGGAGAAGCAGTCTTCCTGCTGAGCACAGAGTGTGATGTGGGGCTCAGTCCTGGGACCCTGGGTTCATGACCTGAGCCTAAGGCAGATGCTTAACGACTGAGCCACCCAGGCACCCCTAAGTGGTCCTATATTGATAGGCATTTGGGTTGTTTTCAATCTTTTGCTATCATAAAACAATGCTGCAGTAAATATCTTTGTACATAAATCTCTGAAAAATCGTTGAGATACTATTGCAGGGTAAATTCCTGGAGATAGAATTTATCCCTAGAAGCATGTGTACATTTGTAATACATGATAGATGATAGATAGATTAGATAGATATTGCCAAATTTGCTCCATAGTGATTGAGGACATCACTTTTTAAAGAAAAATATTTTCCTTTAGGAACCAAAGAGCTAAATATTAATAATGTACTGTGCTCAAGAATGTCCGTATATTGCAATGACAAAAAAGAGGCTACCATATACTTTTAAAGTGACCATATAATTATAACCAACATAGTTTAATTTCAGAATCCTACTGTGGGTGAATTGGGGAGGAAGAGGCAGAAGGTTCCTTGTGGCATTTTGGTTTAGAGATTTTTTTGAGGGGTCATTTAAAAATCAAATCAAAATAAAGTTTGTAACCAATGTGAGTTTGGTTTGGTTTAAAAGAATCTAATTTATATAGAGGAGAAAGGAGAAACGAGTTTGTGGTTAGGTTTTTTCCATAGTAGCTTGCTCGTATTTAGTTATGAATTACAAGACATACAGACCATCATACAGTCTGACTCACACAGCCATTTGAACTTTAAATCTAAAAGAAGGATATGTTCATTTTATCCTCTTTCTAATAGGAAAAAGAAGGAATGGAAGACACATTCTATCTTGTGTTTGGAAATTTGGTATTTCAGGCTTTATGCCTCATCTGCTTTCCTTGTCTAACTTTCCAGAAAAACAAATGCTCATATATTTCCTTAATTTTCTTAATACCCCAAATGTTTTAGAACATATTTAAATACTCATTGGAGTGGAAACACTCCTTGATGAATATTTCATGCATTAAATGAATATCTTAAACTCTGATTGCCTACAGCACAATAAGGGTATTAACTATATATTTTTTTAAATGGAAGAAACCCTTAAGAAAAAATGGTAAGGAATTTTAATAAGGAGATTCTGTAAAAATTCACAGTCATTTTCCATCTCATAAACAATGTTTTTTAAAAATACTTTAAGAACTTGTTTTTTCTTTAAGCTGTTCCCAGGGCTCTGATCCATCAAATATATTTTCATCATTTTTCAGCTTTCAATCAAACCCTAAATTCTTCAACATTCTTTTTGTTTATCTTTGGAAAACAACCAATTCTCAGGTGTATATGGAGAAGTTAATAAGTCTAAATTCCAGAAAGACACCATCAGACCCATAAGACCAAGTCATAAGAACTAATCAATTCTTATTTGTTCCTTATGCCATGAAATAGCCCAAATTACTAACTGGAAAGGAACACACATTCATGCACACAAAAGCACTGTTTTTAAGCAACAAATTTTTTTTTCTTCTTTGTCAAACAACTGGTGAATTAAATATTGCATATAGTTAAATCCCTCTTTTGATTAGCTTTGATTGTTATAAAAAGTCTTACATCTGGGGCACCTGGGTGGCTCAGTGGGTTAAGCCTCTGCCTTCGGCTCAGGTCATGATCTCAGGGTCCTGGGATCGAGCCCCGCATCGGGCTCTCTGCTCAGCGGGGAGCCTGCTTCCTTCTCTCTCTCTGCCTGCTTCTCTGCCTACTTGTGATCTCTGTCTATCAAGTAAATAAAAAAAAAAAA
>RCUC01066219.1:0-13275 GCA_003697995.1 Taxidea taxus jeffersonii
CTGGCCCTGGGCTTTTGTTTGTTTGGAGATTTTTGATGACTGTTTCAGTCTCCTTACTGGTTATGGGTCTATTCAGGTTTTCTATTTCTTCCTGGTTCAGTTTTGGCAGTTTATATGTCTCTAGGAAAGCATCCATTTCTTCCAGATTGTCAGATTTGTTGGCCTAGAGTTGCTCATAATATGTTCTTATGATTGTTTGTATTTCTTTGGTGTTGGTTGTGATCTCTCCTCTTTCATTCATGATTTTATTTATTTGGGTCCTTTCTCTTTTCTTTTGGATAAGTCTGGCCAGGGGGTTATCAATCTTATTAATTCTTTCAAAGAACCAGCTCCTAGTTTCATTGATTTGTTCTATTGTTTTTTTCGTTTCTATTTCATTGATTTCTGCTTTGATCTTTATTATTTCTCTTCTCCTGCTGGGTGTAGGCTTTCTTTGTTGTTCTTTCTTGAGCTCCTTTAGGTGTAGGGTTAGGTTGTGTATTTGAGACCTTTCCTGTTTCTTGAGAAAGGCTTGTATCGCTATATATTTTCCTCTCGGGACTGCCTTTGCTGTGTCCCACAGATTTTGGACCATTGTGTTTTCATTATCATTAGTTTCCATGTTTTTTTTCAATTCTTCTTTAATTTCCTGGTTGACCCATTCATTCTTTAGAAGGATGCTGTTGAGTCTCCATGTACTTGTGCTCTTTCCAAATTTCCTCTTGTGATTGAGTTTTAGCTTCAGGGCATTGTTGTCTGAAAATATGCAGGGAATGATCCCAATCTTTTGATACCAGTTGAGACCTGATTTATGACCCAGGATGTGATCTATTCTGGAGAATGTTCCATGGGCGCTAGAGAAGAATGTGTATTCTGTTGCTTTGGGATGGAATGTTCTGAATATATCTGTGATGTCCATCTCGTCCAGTGTGTCATTTAAGACCTTTATTTCCTTGTTAATCTTTTGCTTGGATGATCTGTCCATATCAGTGAGGGGTGTGTTAAAGTCTCCTACTATTATTGTTTTCTTGTCAATGTGTTTCTTTGATTTTGTTATTAATTGGTTTATATAGTTGGCTGCTCCCATGTTAGGGGCATAGATATTTAAAATGGTTAGATCTTCTTGTTGGACAGACCCTTTGAGTATGATATAGTTTCTTTCCTCATCTCTTATTATAGTCTTTGGCTTAAAATCTAATTGATCTAAGGATATTGCCACCCCAGCTTTCTTCTGATGTCCATTAGCATGCTAAGTTGTTTTCCACCCCCTCACTTTCAATCTGGAGGTGTCTTCAGGTCTAAAATGAGTTTCTTGTAGGCAGTATATGGATGGGTTTTGTTTTTTTATCCATTCCAAATCCCTGTGTCTTTTGATTGGGGCATTTAGCCCATTTATGTTCAGGGTAACTATTGAGAGAGATGAATTTAGTGCCATTGTATTGCCTGTAAGGTGATTATTACTGTATATTGTCTCTGTTCCTTTCTGATCTACTACTTTTAGGGTCTCTGTTTGCTTAGAGGACCTCTTTCAATATTTCCTGTAGAGCTGGTTTGGTGTTTACAAATTCTTTCAGTTTTTGTTTGTCCTGGAAGCTTTTTATCTCTCCTTCTATTTTTCAATGATAACCTAGCTGGATAGAGTATTCTTGGCTGCATGTTTTTCTTGTTTAGTGCTCTGAATATGTCATGCCAGTTCTTTCTGGCCTGCCAGGTCTCTGTGGATAAGTCTGCTGCCAATCTAATATTTTTACCATTGTATGTTACAGACTTCTTGTCCCGTGCTGCTTTCAGGATTTTCTCTTTGTTGCTAAGACTTGTAAATTTTACTATTAGATGCCGGGGTGTGGACCAATTCCTATTGATTTTGAGGGGTGTTCTCTGCATCTCCTGGATTTTGATGCTTGTTCCCTTTGCTATATTAGGGGAATTCTCTACAATAATTCTCTCCAGTATACCTTCTGCTCCTCTTTCTCTTTCTTCTTCTTCTGGAATCCCAATTATTCTAATGTTGTTTCGTCTTATGGCATCACTTATCTCTCGAATTGTCCCCTCGTGGTCCAGTAGTTGTTTGTCTCTCTTTTGCTCAGCTTCTTTATTCTCTGTCATTTGGTCTTCTATTTCACTAATTCTTTCTTCTGCTTCATTTATTGTAGCAGTAAGAGCCTCCAATTTTGATTGCACCTCATTAATAGCTTTTTTTATTTCAACTTGATTAGATTTTAGTTCTTTTATTTCTCCAGAAAGGGCATTTATTTCTCTGGACAGGGTTTCTCTGATATCTTCCATGCCTTTTTTGAGCCCAGTTAGAACCTTGAGAATCGTTGTCCTGAATCCAGATCTGACACATTACCAATGTCTGTATTGATTAGGTCTCTAGCCTTTGGTACTGCCTCCTGTTCTTTTTTGTGTGATGAGTTTTTCCACCTTGTCATTTTGTCCAGATAAGAATATATGAAGGAGCAAATAAGATTTTATTTATTTATTTGACAGAGAGAGATACAAGTAGGCAGAGGCAGGCAGAGGGAGAGGAGGAAGCAGGCTCCCTGCAGAGCAGAGAGCCTGATGTGGGGCTCAATCCCAGGACCCCAGGGTCATGACCTGAGCCGAAGGCAGAGGCTTTAACATACTGAGCCACCCAGGTGCCCCGATGGATAATCATTTTAACGTTGGATCCTATTAGCTAGGATCTTGTTGAGAATCTTGGCATTCATATTCATCAGGGATATTGGTCTGAAATTCTCCTTTTTGATGGGGTCTTTGTCTGGTTTGGAGATGAAGGTACTGCTGGCTTCTTAGAAAGAGTCTGGAAGTTTTCCTTCTGTTTCTATTTTTTTTTTTTTTTTGAAACAGCCTCAGGAGAATAGGTATTATTTCTTATTTGAATGTTTGGTAGAATTCCCCAGGGAATCCATCAGGTCCTGGACTCTTTTTTTTTTTTAAGATTTCTATTTATTTTTTTTAAGATTTCTATTAACACACAGAGATCATAAGTAGGCAGAGAGGCAGGTGGGGGGGTAGGCTCCCTGCTGAGCAGAGAGCCCAATGCAAGGCTTGATCCCAGGGCCATGAGACCATGACCTGAGCTGAAGGCAGAGGCTTAACCCTCGGAGCCACCCAAGTGCCCCTTTGGGAGGTTTTTGATCACTGCTTCAATCTTATTACTGGGTATTAGTCTATTCAGTTTGTCAATTTTTTCCTCTTTCAGTCTTGGAAGTTTATAGGTTTCTAGGAATTCATCCATTTCTTCTAGGTTGCTTAATTTATTGGCATATGGCTGTTGATAATAATTTCTGATAATAATTTTCTATTTTCTTGGTGTTAGTCATGATATCACCCCTTTCATTTATGATTTATTAATTTGGATCCTCTTTTATTTTAGATTAGTTTGGCCAATGGTTTACTGCTCTTATTAATTCTTTCAAAGAACCAGCTTCTAGTTTCATTGATGTGTTCTACTGTATCTCTAATTTCTAACTCATTGATCTCTGCTCTAATCTTAATTATTTCCCTTCTTGTGCATGGGATTGGCTTAATTTGTTGTTGATTCTCCAGTTCTTTAGGGTGTAAAGAGAGTTTGTATATTCAGGATTTCTTAATTTTTTTTGAGAGAGGCTTGGATGATGTATTTCCCCTTAGCACTGCTTTTGCTGTATCCCATAGATTTTGGACTGATGTGTCTTCATTCTTACTGGTTTCCATGAATTGTTTAAGATCTTCTTTGATTTTCTGGTTGATCCAAACATTCTTGAGCAGGATGGTCTTTAGCTTCCAAGTGTTTTAATTCCTTCCAAACTTTTTCTTGTGATTGAGTTCCTGTTTCAAAGCATTGTGGTCCGAGAATATGCAGGGAATAATCTCAATGTTTTGGTATCAGTTGAGTCCTGATTTGTGACCCAGTATATGGTCTATTCTGGAGAAAGTTCCATGTGGGCTCGAGAAGAATGAGTATTCTGTTGTTTAATGGTGGAATGTTCTGTATATATCTATGAGGTCCATCTGGTCCAATGTGTCATTCAAAGCTCTTGTTTCTTTTTTGATTTTTGTGCTTAGATGATCTGTTGCTGAGAGTAGCATGTTAAGATCCCCTACAAATAACATATTCTTATCAATATGACTTTGTTTTTATTAACAGTTGTCTTATGTAGTTGGCTGCTCCCATGTTGGGGGCATAAATATTTACAATTGTTAGATCTTCTTGGTGGATAGACCCTTTAAGAATGTTGTGGTGTCCTTCTGTATCTCTAATTACAGTGTTTAGCTTAAAATCTAATTTATCTGGTATGAGAATTGCTACCCCAGCTTTCTTTTGAGGCCTTTTGGCATGAAAGATGTTCATCCATTCACTTTCAGTCTAGGTGTTCTTTAGATTCAAAATGCACCTCTTGTAGACAGCCAATGGATTGGTGTTTTTATCTAGCCTGCAACCCTGTGCCATTTTATGGGAGCATTTAGGCCATTCACATTGAGAGTGATTATTGAAAGATAAGTTTTTATTGTCATCAGGTTGCCTGTGAAGTCCTTGTTTCTATAGATTGCCTTGGTAAATTTTTGTTTTCTATCACTCTTGAGGCCTTTCTTTTTTTATAGGACACCCCTTAATAATTCTTGTAGTGCCAGCTTGGTCGTCACATAATCTTCTAGACTTTGCTGGTCTTGGAAGCTCTTTATCTCTCCATCCATTCTGAATATCAGCCTTGCCACATAAAGTATTCTTGGTTGCATATTCTTCTCATTTAGTGCCCTGAATATGTCTTGCCAGCCCTTTCTGGCTTGCTGGGTTTCTGTGGACAAGTCTGAAATTATTCTGATGGTCCTCCCTCTGTACATAAGGAATCTCTTCCCCCTCGGTGCCCTTAAGACATCTTCTCTGAATTTACAATTTGCAAATTTCACAATCACATGCCTGGGGGTCTTTCTACCCTTGATGATCTTAGGGGGTGTCCTCTCTGCCTCTAGGACAAGAACACTTATTCCATTCCCCAGATTAGGGAACTTTTCATCCAGGATTTTTTCAAATATATTTTCTAGTCCTGTCTGAGAGGGAGATAATTCAAGCAAGATATAATTGCTAAAATCCTGGCCAGTGCACAAAGGCTAGGGGGAAAATGAGTTCTGTTGTCTTTTTTGAAGAAATGCTGGTAAAGAGAATAGATGTGGCAACATATAAATTTGAAAATCCTGATCCATGTCAGAGGAAAATATAGCATCCCAGACTTTTAAAAAAAGTCCATCTACTTGTAAATTATTTTTTTTTGTTTACCACTCTAACCCAAATATGTTGAGTCCTTTTCCCAAGGCAAAAGTAACTCAGTTACATGGAAATTTGTTCTTCATTAGTGTTCTTAAAACTTTTTAGTGGCCTTATTATAATTAACATGAAGAAGGGTGGCTCTAATCAGGCCACCTAAGAGTGGACATTTTCCCTAGTATCTTCTTTTGGTTTAGTCTTTTGTGTTCAAAAGTATATGACATCACGTGGTCGCCTCTATCTTTATCTTATTCCTGTCAGTCAACTATATCTTGAAACTAAGACAATCACACAAATGGTTTGAAAGCAACTCGGTTAAAAAAAGTTTTTCCTTCTTGAAAGGTTTTTCATCCAAATGCAATAATACACCTATACTATATACTGCAGTAATTTTTATTCTAATACAATAATACTCAATTTATCATATCTCTTCTTCATAAGAGAAATTAGCATATGACAAATAATACATCACTTACAAAGTAGTGGAGAAAATACACTGTTTAAGAAATGGTGTTGGGATAATTGATCATATTTCTAAGATTACTCCCTCATACAATAATCAAAATTGACCTAAATGGACTAAATAAATATCAAAACCAAAAACTTAAGGTTTCAAAACTGTAGGAAAACATTTTTAAAGTCTTTGAATTATATAGCACAAGTTTCCATTATAGAAGATAGAGACCATGGAAGTTATTTTAAGCAGAGAAGTATTTAATGTAGAGAATTAGTTGCTTCCAAAATCAATAAAAGGCAGGATAGGTGGGATCTAGTCTTCCAAGGAAATGTCTACATCCATCACACTCAGGAAAATGGGAAATAAACTCCAGGAATTCACCATCTCAATTGTGACCTATAGTGAAGGAAACTGGCTTTAATGTGTTTGTGGGCAGGTGGATGACTGTGCCTACTAACTAATACCCATAAATGTAGTGACTAGACATCCCAGTTTCCAAATCTTCTATAAGGATATCTAGCTGGCAGAACCTAAATCTCTCCTGGGGTTCAAGTAGCAAAGGAGTTTAAGAAATGTAGCTTTTAGCTTCTCAGTCTACAATAAAGGAAGGCACACTAGAAAGAGGATAAAATGGTTAATACATAGATGGGAAAGAAAAGAAACATAAAGGAAAAGTAAATCTAAAGGAGTTCTGGTCCAAGGTGGTGGTATAGGAAGACTCTGAACTCACCTCCCACATGGAAAACACCATATTACACCTATTAGTAGAAGAATTCCTCCTGAAGAAGAACTGAGTGCTGACTGAACAGCATCTGAACAACCAAGATAAAAAGGCAGGAGGACAGTAAGAGAGATGGAGACATGGTAACAAAGGGAAACTCCACCTCCAATGCTGGGAAAAGGCACTGGGGAAGGATAGTGCTGAAAGACTGAGAACAAATTCCTCTGTCCTTAGGCACACACACACAAAAGCTGCAGTTTAGAGGAGTAATTAGCATATAAAAAAGATAACACTAGAACTCTGTGAGAATGTTCTCCAAGTCAAAGAGATGGGAGAGCAACATGGTTTATGTTATGTTAAAAACCCAGACCTGAGCAGGGTCTGGACACTCTAAGGGAGGGTCTGGACACTCTAAGGGAGGGTCTGGTATGACCTCAGCAAGTCCAGGGCCTACAAATCCACACCAACCCCGGGTTGCACTGGGGCAAGAAAAATAAGTTGGGGTTTAAAACATTCTCTCCCCACCACCTTAAAAGCCCAGACTGAAGTAGGATCTAGCTAACAATGAGCACATAACCTCAGTGAGGCCAGAGTCCTCATTAGCATACCAGACCCTGTGGTGCTAGGGCACAGAAAATAAGCCACCTTTTTTAAAGTAAAAATTCATTGATTTTTATATTAAAAATCCGTCTTGTTTTTATTTTTGGTTCTTTTCAATTTTTTTCTTTTAATTTTGTTATTTTTTTCTTTCTGTAAAAAGCTACAGTTTAAAAGAGTAACAGCACACATAGCCATAACTTCAGCCAGCAAGTCACCAAAGCTCACACAGTCTGCAAAGGGGTCACCAAACACAAAATCACTCTTTTGAGTTTAAGAGATGTGGCTGTTTTGCCTGATTCATAGAAACAAACACAGAAAGTCAAGCAAAATGGGTAGGCAGAGGAATATGCTCCAAAAGAAAGAACAAGGAAAAACCTCAGAAAAAGAACCAAAAGGATGAGAGAGAGAGAGAGAAGCAATATACCTGGTAAAGAATTTAAAATAAATGGTCTGGAGAAGAGTAGAAGAACTCAGGAAAATCTTTAATAAACAGATAAAAATATTTAAAAGAACCAATCAGAGTTGAAGAATAGAATAACTGAAATAAAAACACACTAGAGGGAATGAAAAAATTAGGATGCAGAAAGACATATCAATGACCTGAAAGGTGGGGTAATGGAAAGCACAGAAGCTAAACAGCAAAAAGAAAAAGAATGAAAAAAAGATAAAGAACTCTCTTGGACAACATCAAGCAAAGAAACATTTTTAGTATAGGGGTCTTTGAAGAAATAATAACTGAAAACTTTCCTAAACTAGGGAAAAAAATAGACATCCATGAAGAATACAGAGTTCCAAGGAGGACAGAGTTCAAGGAGGTCCATCCCATGACACACAATAATTAAAATTTCAAAGAGTAACGATAAAGAGAGAATCTAAAAAAGAGCAAGAGAGAGACAAAAAGTTAGCTATGAGGAAACACATAAAAGGCTATCATCTGATATTTCAGCAAAAAAGTTTGCAGGCCAGAAGGGAGTGGCATGATTTATTCAAGGTGTCAAAGGAAAAAAAAACAAAACAACCAAGAAAACTCTACCCAGCAAGTTTACCATTCAGATTTAGAAAGAGTTTCCCAGACAAAAGATAAAGGAGTTTACCATCACAAAACTAACAATCTTAAATGGGCTTCTTGAAGTGGAAAAGAAATAGCCAAAACTATTTGGAAGAAAATTATGAATAATTATGAAAGATGTAAAGTATGACAATATACACATAAAATGTGGAAAAGGGAGTAAAAAGGAAGAAAGGGGAAATTTTTTCTTTTATGTGTGTTTTTAAATTTATCATTTGTTTATTTTTTAAGTAGGTTCCATGCCCAGTGTAGGGCTTGAACTCACAACCCTGAGATCAAGACCTGAGCCAAGATCAAGAGTTGGATGCTTAACCAACTGAGCCACCCAGGAATCCCAGTGGTCTTGTTTTTTAGAGTGCTTGAACTTAAATGACTTCAAATTAATGTAGACTGCTACTTAGGATGTTAGTTATGAACCTCATGGTAACCACAAGCCCCAAACCTATGATACATAAGAAATAGAAAGAAAGGGGGAAAGGGGAAGATGGCGGAGAAGTAGCAGGCTGAGACGACATCAGGTGGCAGGAGACCAGCTAGATAGCCTATCAAACCATTCTGAACACCTACGAATCCAACAGGAGATCAAAGAGAAGAAGAGCAACAATTCTAGAAATGGAAAATCGACCACTTTCTAAAAGGTAGGACCAGCGGAGAAGTGAATCCAAAGCGACGGGAAGATAGAACCTGGGGGGAGGGGCCGGCTCCCGGCAAGCGGTGAACGGAGCACAAAATCAGGACTTTTAAAAGTCTGCTCCACGGGGGCGCCTGGGTGGCTCAGTGGGTTGGGCCGCTGCCTTCAATTCAGCTTGGGTCATGATCTCGGGGTCCTGGGATCGAGACCCGCATCAGGCTCTCTGCTTGGCGGGGAGCCTGCTTCCCCCCCCACTCTCTCTGCCTGCCTCTCTGCCTACTTGTGATCTCTCTGTCAAATTAAAAAAAAAAAAAGTCTGCTCCATGGAGAGACATCACGCCAGAGGCTAAACTGGGGTGAAAACCTAGAGGGGATAGCATGGACTCTGGTCCCGCAGGGTCACAGAAGGATCGGGGGTGTCTGAGTGTTGCAGAGCTCACAGGTACTAGAGCGGGGAAGCTGGCTGCAGAGACAAAGCCAAGGAGTGAACCGTAATCTGTAACAGGCGGGTGCTCTGTGCGTGGGTTCCCACAGGATCCGGGGAGACTCCGACCTGGGAGAGCCCAGAGATCTGCGGGGTTCAGAGACTCCAGGTGGGATGCTGTGCCAGAGACAGAGATGCTTGGTCACAGGCTGGGTGACCTCGAAGCTCAGCCGGAGGCCAGTGAAATGGGCCTGATTGCGCGCATTTTTCTCCAAGCGCAGCTGGAGGCTGGGGAAAGGGGAGTGAGTAAGTGCATTTCTCTGAAGGCGCACTGAAGACTGGGGCCCCGAGCTCTTGGCTTGGAAGGCCGCCATTCTCATTCCTGTCCTCCGGAACTCTAGGAAAAGCCTTCAGGGAACTAAAACCCCAGAAAGCAAAACAGAGGATTACCTAGCCCGGCCCCTGGTAAGGGCACTGCAATTCCACCTGGGGCAGAGACACTTGAAAATCACAACAGGCCCTTCCCCCAAAAGATCAACAAGAAATCCAGCCAAGACCTAGTTCACTTAACAAGGAGAACAGTGGAATTCCAGAGGAGAAAGCAAAGCATGGAATTCTTGGCTTTCTCCCCATGAATCTTTAGTCTAGCAAAATTAAAAAAAAATTTTCTCTTCTGCTAATTTTTTTAAACTTTTACCCTATCCTCTTTTAATGTTTAACTAGCTTATCTTAATAACTTTCTTAAAAAAAATCTTTTTTGAACCTGTATTATCAGAGTCATATTTTATCCTTCACTGTATCTAACTTTATTCTTTGTATGCACATAGGGTTTTTTTTTTTTGTCTTAAAAATTGGGGGTAAAACTTCTTCTAATAGACCAAAATACACCCCAAATCTAGTACTGGGCTTGATCTAGTCTCCAGCCCAAGGAAGTTCTCTCCACATTTTTTTTTCTCCCTACCAATGTACCTTATCAACTCCATTGTTGGGGGAAAAAATATTTTTTTCTTTAATCTTTATATTCATATTCCATCCCTTCATTGTGTTTACCCTTATTATGTTTTGCATTCTTTAAAACTTTGGGAGGTGGTTTCTTCTAAGAGACCAAAAAACTCCCCAAATTAAGTGGTAACCCTGTTCTAGTCACCAGTCTAACACACACACACACATATATATATATATGCATATATATATATATATACTATTTTTATATATTTTATTCTTTGTGTTTTTTTTTCTTTTCTGAACTTTTTACTCCCTTTCTCTCACCTACACCCCCACAATTTGGGGTCTCTTCTGATTTGGTTAAAGCACATCTTCCTGGGGTCTTTGCCATCCTGTTAGTATTACATTTGCTCCTTCATATATTTTTTTTAATAAAGATTTTATTTATTTACTTGACAGAGATCACAAGTAGGCAGAGAGGCAGGCAGAGAGAGAGAGAGGAGGAAGCAGGCTCCCTGCCAAGCAGAGAGCCCGATGTGGGACTTGATCCCATGACCCTGGGATTATGACCTGAGCCAAAGGCAGAGGCTTTAACCCACTGAGCCACCCAGGCGCCCCACTTTCATATATTCTTATCTGGACAAAATGACAATGTGGAAAAACTCACCACAAAAAAAAGAACAGGAGGCAGTACCGAAGGCTAGGGACCTAATCAATACAGACATTGGTAAAATGTCAGATCTGGAATTCAGGACGACGATTCTCAAGGTTCTAGCCGGGCTCAAAAAAGGCATGGAAGATATCAGAGAAAACCTGTCCAGAGAAATGAAAGCCCTTTCTGGAGAAATAAAAGAACTAAAATCTAATCAAGATGAAATAAAAAAAGCTGTTAATGAGGTGCAATCAAAATTGGAGGCTCTTACTGCTACGATAAATGAGGCAGAAGAAAGAATTAGTGATATAGAAGACCAAAGGACAGAGAAGACCAAATGACAGAGAAAAAAGAAGCTGAGCAAAAGAGAGACAAACAACTACTGGACCATGAGGGGAGAATTCGAGACATAAGTGATACCATAAGACAAAACAACATTAGAATAATTGGGATTCCAGAAGAAGAAGAAAGAGAAAGAGGAGCAGAAGGTATATTGGAGAGAATTATTGTAGAGAATTTCCCTAATATAGCAAAGGGAACAAGCATCAAAATCCAGGAGGTGCAGAGAACACCCCTCAAAATCAATAGGAATCGGTCCACCCCCCCGGATATAATAGTAAAATTTACAAGTCTTAGCAACAAAGAGAAAATCCTGAAGGCAGCACGGGACAAGAAGTCTGTAACATACAATGGTAAAAATATTAGATTGGCAGCAGACTTATCCACAGAGACCTGGCAGGCCAGGAAGAACTGGCATGACATATTCAGAGCACTAAACAAGAAAAACATGCACCAAGAATACTCTATCCAGCTAGGTTATCATTGAAAATAGAAGGAGAGATAAAAAGCTTCCAGGACAAACAAAAACTGAAAGAATTTGTAAACACCAAGCCAGTTCTACAGGAAATATTGAAAGAGGTCCTCTAAGCAAAGAGAGACCCTCAAAGTATTATCAGAAAGGAACAGAGACAATATACAGTAACAGTCACCTTACAGGCAATACAATGGCACTAAATTCATCTCTCTCAATAGTTACCCTGAACGTAAATGTGCTAAATGCCCCAATCAAAAGACACAGGGTTTCAGAATGGATAAAAAAACAAAACCCATCAATATGCTGCCTACAAGAAACTCATTTTAGACCTGAAGACACCTCCAGATTGAAAGTGAGGGGGTGGAAAAAATTTACCATGCTAATGGACATCAGAAGAAAGCTGGGGTGGCAATATCCTTATATCAGATCAATTAGATTTTAAGCCAAAGACTATAATAAGAGATGAGGAAGGACACTACATCATACTCAAAGGGTCTGTCCAACAAGAAGATCTAACCATTTTAAATATCTATGCCCCTAACATGGGAGCAGCCAACTATATAAACCAATTAATACCAAAATCAAAGAAACACATTGACAAGAAAACAATAATAGTTGGAGACTTTAACACACCCCTCACTGATATGGACAGATCATCCAAGCAAAAGATCAACAAGGAAATAAAGGTCTTAAATGACACACTGGAGCAGATGGACATCACAGATATATTCAGAACATTCTACCCCAAAGCAACAGAATACACATTCTTCTCTAGTGCCCATAGAACATTCTCCAGAATAGATCACATCCTGGGTCATAAATCAGGTCTCAACCGGTATCAAAAGATTGGGATCATTCCCTGCATATTTTCAGACCACAATGCTCTGAAGCTAGAACTCAATCACAAGAGGAAATGTGGAAAGAGCACAAATACATGGAAACTCAACAGCATCCTTCTAAAGAATGAATGGGTCAACCAGGAAATTAAAGAAGAATTGAAAAAAAACATGGAAACAAATGATAATGAAAACACAACGGTCCAAAATCTGTGGGACACAGCAAAGGCAGTCCCGAGAGGAAAATATATAGCGATACAAACCTTTCTCAAGAAACAGGAAAGGTCTCAAATACACAACCTAACCCTACACTTAAAGGAGCTCGAGAAAGAAAAACAAAGAAAGCCTAAACCCAGCAGGAGAAGAGAAATAATAAAGATCAAAGCAGAAATCAATGAAATAGAAATGAAAAAAACAATAGAACAAATCAATGAAACTAGGAGCTGGTTCTTTGAAAGAATTAATAAGATTGATAAACCCCTGGCCAGACTTATCCAAAAGAAAAGAGAAAGGACGCAAATAAATAAAATCATGAATGAAAGAGGAGAGATCACAACCGACACCAAAGAAATACAAACAATCATAAGAACATATTATGAGCAACTCTATGCCAACAAATCTGACAATCTGGAAGAAATGGATGCTTTCCTAGAGACATATAAACTGCCAAAACTGAATCAGGAAGAAATAGAAAACCTGAATAGACCCATAACCAGTAAGGAGACAAACAGTCATCAAAAATCTCCAAACAAACAAAAGCCCAGGGCCAGATGGCTTCCCAGGGGAATTCTACCAAACATTTAAAGAAGAATTAATTCCTATTCTCCTGAAACTGTTCCAAAAAATAGAAATGGAAGGAAAACTTCCAAACTCATTTTATGAGGCCAGCATCACCTTGA
>RCUC01066223.1:0-16583 GCA_003697995.1 Taxidea taxus jeffersonii
TTAGATCTTCTTGTTGGACAGACCCTTTGAGTATGATGAAGTGTCCTTCCTCATCTCTTATTATAGTCTTTGGCTTAAAATCTAATTGATCTGATATAAGGATTGCCACCCCAGCTTTCTTCTGATGTCCATTAGCATGGTAAATTGTTTTCCACCCCCTCACTTTCAATCTGGAGGTGTCTTCAGGTCTAAGATGAGTTTCTTGTAGGCAGCATATTGATGGGTTTTGTTTTTTTATCCATTCTGAAACCCTGTGTCTTTTGATTGGGGCATTTAGCCCATTTACGTTCAGGGTAACTATTGAGAGATATGAATTTAGTGCCATTGTATTGCCTGTAAGGTGATTGTTACTGTATATTGTCTCTGTTCCTTCCTGATAATACTTTTAGGGTCTCTCTTTGCTTAGAGGACCCCTTTCAATATTTCCTGTAGAGCTGGTTTGGTGTTTACAAATTCTTTCAATTTTTGTTTGTCCTGGAAGTTTTTAACTCTCCTTCTATTTTCAATGATAACCTAGCTGGATAAAGTATTCTTGGCTGCATGTTTTTCTCGTTTAGTGCTCTGAATATATCATGCCAGTTCTATATGGCCTGCCAGGTCTCTGTGGATAAGTCTGCTGCCAATCTAATATTTTTACCATTGTATGTTACAGACTTCTTGTCCTGTGCTGCTTTCAGGATTTTCTCTTTGTCGCTAAGACTTGTAAATTTCACTATTAGCTGGCGGGGTGTGGGTCGATTCCTATTGATTTTGAGGGGTATTCTCTGCACCTCCTGGATTTTGATGCTTGTTCCCCTTGCTATATTAGGGAAATTCTCTACAATAATCCTCTCCAGTATATCTTCTGCTCCTCTTTCTCTTTCTTCTTCTTCTGGAATCCCAATTATTCTAATGTTGTTTCGTCTTATGGCATCACTTATCTCTCGAATTCTCCCCTCGTGGTCCAGTAGTTGTTTGTCTCTCTTTTGCTCAGCTTCTTTATTCTCTGTCATTGGGTCTTCTATATCACTAATTCTGTCTTCTGCCTCATTTATCCTAGCAGTAAGAGCCTCCATTTTTTATTGCACCTCATTAATAGCTTTTTTTATTTCAACTTGATTAGACTTTAGTTCTTTTATTTCTCCAGACAGGGCTTTTATTTCTCCTGGCAGGGTTTCTCTAATATCTTCCATGCCTTTTTCGAGCCCGGCTAGCACCTTGAGAATCATCATCCTGAATTCCAGATCTGACATATTACCAATGTCTGCATTGATTAGGTCCCTAGCCTTCGGTACTGCCTCCTGTTCTTTTTTTTGTGGTGAGTTTTTCCGCCTTGTCATTTTGTCCAGATAAGAATCCACTGTTCTCCTTGTAAAGTGAACTTGGTCTTGGCTGGATTTCTTGTTGATCTTCTGGGGGAGGGGCCTGTTGTAGTGATTTTCAAGTGTCTCTGCCCCAGGCAGAATTGCACCACCCTTACCAGGGGCTGGGCTAAGTAATCCTCTCAGGTTCGCTTTCGGGAGCTTTTGTTCCCTGAATGCTTTCCGTAGAGTTCCGGAGGAGGGGAATGAAAATGGTGGCCTCCCAATCTCTGGCTTGGAGGAGCCAAGAGCTAGGGGCCCCAGTCTTCAGTGCGCCTTCAGGGAAAAGCGCTTAATCACTCCCGTCTCCCCAGCCTCCAGCCGGGCTTGGAGAAAATCGTGTGTAATCAGTCCCATCTCACTGGCTTCTTGCTGTGCTCCGAGGTCACCCAGCCTGTGACCAAGCATCTCTGTCTCTGGAAGAGTCCCACCTGGAATCTCTGAACCCCATAGATACCTGAGCTCTCCCAGGTCGGAGTCTCCCCGGATCTTGTGGGGACCCCTCGCACAGAGCACCGGCCCGTGTCACAGACCATGGCTCTAGGAAACCCCGAGTTGAAAGCTCACTCCTCGGCTCTGTCTCTGCAGCTGGCTTCCCTGCTCTAATACCTGTGAGCTCTGCGACACTCAGACACCCCCGATCCTTCTGTGACCCTGCAGGACCTGAGTCCACGCTGTCCCCATGAGGTCTTCCCCCCAGTTTAGCCTCTGGAGCGATGCCCCTCCGTGGAGCAGACTTTTAAATGTCCTGATTTTGTGCTCCGTTGTTCCGCTGCTTGCCAGGAGCCGGCCCCTCCCCCCGGGGTCTATCTTCCCGTCGCGTTGGATTCACTTCTCCACTGGTCCTACTTTTTAGAAAGTGGTCGATTTTCTGTTTCTAAAATTGTTGTTTTTCTTCTCTTTGATCTCCTGTTGGATTCGTAGGTGTTCAGAATGTTTTGATAGGCTATCTAGCTGATCTCCTGCTGCCTGATGTCGTCTCAGCCTGCTACTTCTCCGCCATCTTGACTCCCTATAGTTCCTGCAGGAAATATTAAGGAGGGTTATAAAAGAGGAAAAAAACCAAGAATATCATTGAACAGAAATATATGGAGACAAGCTATAGAAACAAAGACTTCACAGGTAACACGATGTCAATAAAAACATATCTCTCAATAATCACTCTCAACGTGAATGGCTTAAATGCCCCCATAAAATGACACAGGGTTTCAGATTGGATAAAACAACAGGACCCATCCATACGTTTTCTACAACAGACCCAATTTGAACCCAAGGATACACCCAGAGTGAAAGTGAAGGGATGGAGAAGCATCTTACATGTCAGTGGGCCTCAAAAGAAGGTTGGGGTTGTGATTCTCATATCAGATATATTAGATTTTAAATTAAAGCCTGTAGTCAAGGATAAAGAAAGATATTACAACATTCTTAAAGGGACTATCCACCAAGAAGATCTAACAGTTGTAAATATTTATGCCCCCAATATGGGTGCAGCCCATTACATAAGAAAATTATTAATCAAGATAAAGAGTCATATTCATATGAATGCATTAATAGTAGATCTTAACACACCACTCTCAGTAATGGACAGATTATCCAATCAGAAAATCAATCAATAAATAAGAACATTGAATGACGCATTGGAACAGATGGACCTCATACATATATACAGAACATTCCACCCTAAAACAACAGAATATTCATTCTTCTCGAGTGCACATGGAACCTTCTCCAGAATAGACCACATACTGGGTCACAAATCAGGGCTCAACTGATACCAAAAGATTTAGATTATTCTCTGCATATTCCATATCACAATGCTTTGAAACTGTATCTCAACCACAAGGAAAAGTTTGGAAGGAACTCAAATAACTGGAAGCTAAAGACCACCTTCTTTAAAAATGCTTGGATCGGGGTGCCTGGCTGGCTCAGTGGGTTATAGCCTCTGCCTTCAGCTCAAGTCATGATCCCAGGGTCCTGAAATCCAGCCTCGCCTCGGGCTCCCTGCTCAGCGGGGAGCCTGCTTCCTCCTCTCTCTCTGTCTGCTTCTCTGCCTACTTGTGATCGCTGTCTGTCAAATATTTTTTTTTAAAAAAAGGATGCTTGGATCAACCAGGAGATCAAAGAAGAACTTAAACAATTCATAGAAACCAATGAGAATGAAGACACTTCAGTCCAAAACCTATGGGATACAGCAAAGGCAATCCTAAGGGTCCTAGCCATCCAAGCCTCCCCAAAAACATTGAAAAATCCAGAATACACTGGCTGTCTCTACACCTTAAAGAACTGGAGAGTCAACAGCAAATTAAGCCAACTCCACACACAAGAAGGGAAATAATCAAGATTAGAGCAGAGATCAATGAGATAGACACTAGAGATAGAGTAGAATGCATCAATGAAACTAGAAGCTGGTTTTTTGAAAGAATCAATAAGATTGATAAACCACTGGTCAAACTAATATAAAACAAAAGATGGAAGGCCCAAATTAATAAAATTATGAATGAAAAAGGAGAGATCACAACTAACACCAAGGAAATAGAAACAATCATGGGAAGTTATTATCAGCAATTATATGCCAATAAGTTAAGCAAACTAGATGAAATGGATACATGCCTGGAAAATTATAAACTTCCAAAATTGAAACAGGAAGAATTTGACAACCTGAATAGACCAATATCTAGTAATGAGATTGAAGCAGTGATCAAAAACCTCCCAAAAAACAAGAGCTCAGGACCTGATGGATTCCCTGGGGAATACTACCAAACTTTCAAAGAAGAAATAACACCTATTCTCCTGAAGCTGTTTCAAAAAATTGAAGCAGAAGAAAAACTTCCAGACTCTTTTTATGAAGCCAGCATTACCCTGATCCCCAAACCAGGCAAAGACCCCATCAAAAAGAGAATTTCAGACCAATATCCCTGATGAAAACAGATGCTAAGATTCTCAACAAGATTCTAGCAAATAAGATCCAACAGCACATAAAAAATATTATCCACCATGACCAGGTGGGATTCATCTCTGGGTTTCAAGGGTGGTTCAACATTCGCAAATCAATGAATGTGATAGAACAAATCAATAAGAGAAGTGAGAGGAACCACATGGTCCTCTCAACTGATGCAGAAAAAGCATTTGACAAAATCCAGCATCCGTTCCTGGTTAAAACGCTTCAAAGTCTAGGGGTAGAGGAAACATTCCTGAACTTCATAAAATCTATCTATGAAAAACACACAGCAAATATCATCTTCAATTAGAAAAAGCTGACAGCCTTCCTGTTGAGATCAGGAACATGACAAGTATGCCCACTCTCACCACTCTTGTTCAACATAGTGTTAGAAGTCCTGGCAACAGCAATCAGACAAGAGAAATAAAAGGAATTCAAATTGGCAGTGAAGAAGTCAAACTCTGTCTCTTTGCAGATGATGTGATAGTTTATATGGAAAACCCCAAAGACTCCACCCCCAAACTACTAGAACTCATACAGCAATTCAATAATGTGGCAAGATACAAAAGTCAATGTACAGAAATCAGTTGCTTTCTTATACATTAACAATGAAAACACAGAAAGGGAAATTAGAGAATCGATTCCATTTACTATAGCACCAAGAACCATAAGATAATTGGGAATAAACCTAACCAAAGAGGTAAAGGATCTGTACTTGAGGAACTATAGAACACTTATGAAAGAAACCGAAGAAGACACAAAAAGATGGAAGACCATTCCATGATTATGGATTGGAAAAATAAACATTGTTAAAATGTCTATACTGCATAGAGCAATCTATACTTTCAATGCCATTCTGATCAAAATTCCACCAGTATTTTTCAAAGAGCTGGAGCAAATATCCTAAAATTTATATGGAATCAGAAGAGACCCCGAATTGTTAAGGAAATGTTGAAAAAGAAAAACAAAACAAAAACAACAAAAAAATCATGTTGCCTGATTTCAAACTTTACTACAAAGTTGTGATCACCAAAACAGCATGGTACTGGCATAAAATCAGATGCACAGACCAGTTGACAGAGTATACAGCCCAGATATGGACCCTCAACTCTATCATCAAATAATCTTCGACAAAGCAGGAAAAAATATACAGTGGGAAAAAGACAGTCTCTTCAATAAATGCTGCTGGGAAAATTGGACAGTGATATGTAGAAGAATGAAACTCGACCGTTCTCTTCCACCATACACAAAGACAAACTGGAAATGGATAAAAGACCTCAACATGAGACAGGAATCCATTTAAATCCTAGAGGAGAACATAGGCAGTAACCTCTTCGATATCAGCCACAGCAATGTCTTTCAAGATATGTCTCCAAAGGCAAAGGAAACAAAAGTGAAAATGAACTTTTGGGACTTCATCAAGATCAAAACCTTCTGCACAGGAAAGAAAACAGTCAACAAAACAAAGCGGCAACCCATGGAATTGGAGAAGATATTTGCAAATGACATTACAGACAAAAAGCTGATATCCAGGATCTATAAAGAACTTCTCAAACTCAACACACACAAAACAGCTAATCATGCCAAAAAAATGGGCAGAAGACATGAACAGACACTTCTCCAATGAAGACATACAAATGGGATAACAGACACATGAGGAAATGTTCATTACCACTAGCCATCAGGGAGATTCAAATTAAAACCACATTGAGATACCACCTTACACCAGTTAGAATGGCCAAAATTAGCAAGACAGGAAACAACGTGTGTTGGAGAGGATGTGGAGAAAGGGGAACCCTCTTACACTGTTGGTGGGAATGCAAGTTGTTGCAGCCACTTTGGAAAACAGTGTGGAGATTCCTTAAGAAATGAAAAATAGAGCTTCCCTATGACCCTGAAATTGCACTACTGGGTTTTTACCCCAAAGGTAGAGATGTAATGAAAAGAAGGGCCATCTGTACCCCCATGTTCATAGCAGCAATGGCTACGGTCACCAAACTGTGGAAAGAACCAAGATGCCCTTCAATGGACGAATGGATAAGGAAGGTGTGGTCCATATACACTATGGAGTATTATGCCTCCATCAGAAAGGATGAATACACAATTTTTGTATCAACATGGATGGGACTGGAAGAGATTATGCTGATTGAAACAAGTCAATCAAACAGAGTCAATTATCATATGGTTTCACTTATTTGTGGAGCATAAGAAATAACACAGAGGACATGGGGAGATGGAGAGGAGAAGGGAGTTGAGGGAAATTAGAGGGGGAGATGAACCATGAGAGATTATGGACTCTTAAAACAATCTGAGGGTTTTGAAGGGGCGGGGGTTGGGAGGTGGTGGGAGCCTGGTGGTGGGTATTGTGGAGATCACGTATTGCATGGAGCACTGGGTGTGGTGCATAAACAATGAATTCTGTTACACTGCAAAGAAATTAAATTTAAAAAAAAGAAACAAACCAATAGCCACCAGACCTATGAAAAGATGCTCAACCTAACTAGTCACCAGGGAAGTGTTTATCAAAACAAAAATCAGATATCCCCACATCTTGTTAGGGTGGCATTTATGAAAATAAAAACAACAACAACAAAACAGGTGTTGGTAAGGATGTGAAAAAGTCAAATCTGAATGCTATTAGTGGGAGTAGAAAATGGTGCAGCCATCATGGAAAACTGTGTTGAGTTTCCTCACATTGCAAAGGGAATTCCCAGAAGATACAGCTATCACACACCTGGTTATATATCCAAAGGAAGCGAACCAGGAATCTGGAAGGTACACCTGCAATTTCATGTTTATTGCAGCATTTACAGAGTAGCCAATATATGGAAATAAGCCCCAATGTTAATTGACACTGAGTGTTAAAGAATGGTGGTACATCCATACAGTGGACTATTATTTAGCCTTAATAAAGAAGAAAATGCTATCATTTGTGGGAACATGAAAGACCTGGAACACTTCAAACTAAGTCAAATAAGCCAATGACAGAAAATCAAAGACTATGATTGCATTTCCATAAGCAATCTAAAATAGCCAATGTCATGGAAGCAGAAAGAAGAAGGCTGCCAAGAGTTGGAAGAGGAGGAAAGGGTGCATTTTATTCTACACATGTGGAGATTTAATCGTGCCTGATGGAAGTAGAGACCTGCTGCACAGCCATGTGCACTGACTTAACAATACTATGCTGTCTACTTGCAAATTTGAGGTCATGTGTGCTTTTTCCACAATTAAAGTATAAGTAAAATAAAGTACAAATGTAAGAAGGAAAGAAAAAGTAAAGAAGAGAGGAGGACGTTTTGGAGGAAAGCAAAAGGTGAAGAGGGAAAAGAAGATGACAGAAAGCCCCTCTTCAGGTGTTAAAGATGTCTACACAGTGCTCACCCCTGTGAACAGGAGGCTGTGTCCTTTCTCATCTCCATCCAGGAAGGGGGCAAATATCATCCACAGTGTGAACAAGGTGCACTCAGGTACCACTGCTTTTCCTGATCTTGAATCTTTGGAATCACCCACCAGAAGTAGAAACTATGATCTATAGATTTAGGTTTTCTAGGAAACCTGTGGATCAAGTAGACTGTTTCTGGGGCAAACAAGTGACATTTGAAAAATCAAGCAATCTCATGCTTTTGTTTGTTTCTTTGGGGAAAATACCTATATGTAAATCAAATATTATTTAGACATGTCTTTCTCACAGCTCCAAAATAAAACATAAACCATAACTTGGCTCAGTTTCTACTGATATCGACTTAAAATAACTCCCTTGACTTGTTTATTTTAGAGGCCTTCAGAATAATTGAAAACCCTATTTCCCCTGTCTGATGGACAGGGTCATGAGTGATGACACTGCTGTCACACTTCTGAGGTTCTCTTTTTCCACTGTGCCACACAAAATGTGCCCTTTCATCCTCCTTTCTAGGAAGGCATGTGCCCACCCTGATGCTCAGTGCCTGATGAAGGCCTCTTGTTTCTATTTTCATATTACACATTGTGGCCCAGCAGAACCACAGCATGGATCAGTAGTGGGAGACTCATTCTCCAAGCGAGAATGAGTTTTATTCTTTTGTACTTTATTCCTAAGGCAAAGTTTAGACCTCAATGGAGAAAGAGAATTAATTTCCCCCAACAATTCCTGGTGCTTCTCTTTTCTCGGACTCCCACTCAGCTCCGGGTGTTGGCACATGGCAGCAACAGGGGACACTTGAAGAAAAGGGCCCCTCCCTAGCACTCAGTGCATCAGGTGAGCTTGGGAAGACTCACTTAAATGGAGAGTGTTTTAAGTGAGTGAAGTGGCAAGATTGAGGGACTCTGACCATTCACAATGTCATGAGACATACCACGAGGTGAGAGTCATTATTAAATGGAATTGTCACTGACTCCATAACAGGAATTGTGAAGCCCAAATATTTTGTGCACAGTTATTCTCTTCCTGGGTGCTGATAAGACATGTTTTCCTGGTTAATGGATGTGTACATGACATATCATGACCAAGACTTAAATTGTACAGTTTGATTAATTTATACATGCTTATGCATTAATGATGTATGGTGATGGAAATTTTTATTTGGAGAGTCGACACCATTAATTGTGGTGTGTAGGGAAACATGAATCGAGGGAAACACATGATGTATCACACACACACACAGAAACACACAAAAATGGACAATCAAAACCAGAATCACTGCACATGGATTCCCATACTGACACACCTACTTCCCTGCATGCAAACTTACCCCACTTGCTTCTGGGGGCTGTACAACATGGCCACAGGTCTTTACCTAGAAAATCCCTTTGTGTCACCACATTCCCTGTTCTCAGTCCCACCATGAAGCTGAAATCAGGTGGCTCTCAACATGAAACCACCAGGACATCCCCACCTTTCTCATTTCCCAGTTTTCTCCTCAGCAAGTGAGTGACTACAGAATACATACTGCCTTTACTATCCCCCTGACCAGTCTGCTATTACAGAAAGAAAACACCCTGAAGATCAGCTCATCCAAGGTCCTGCTTGTAGAGCTTTCTTCTTAAGTTGGTGACAATAGAAAACCAGATGGGAATCTGTGATAGAGATCAGAGAACCAAAAAGCAAGAAGAGAGGAAACCTACTCATGGACAAAGGCATCAAATTTTCCTAAAGAATGTATGCCCCAAGTCCCTTTGCATTGGCAATTATGAAATTATTTATGGGGATGGGGAGAAATTATTGCTGGTAAAAAGATTACTATCATGTATGTTGCAACTGACGCTCCAATTGTTTAAAAGTCTTTGGAATCAGGAATCAGTAGGTAACAGATTTCACTTAACATTCATCCCACTAAGTAAGTTGTATATATCAACTGGCATGTGCATGCTCATACTTTTTATCTTAACTCACTTTAAAATGCAATAAGGTTACATGTGTACCTCAGATACAGAAAAGAAAGCTTACCTTGGGGAAAGATGGGGACTCTCCCTCTGCACTGTCACTGGAAAGGTCTTCCATCAGGTCACCCAAGGAAGGTAGGTAGATACAAAGAAACCGTGAGGATTCTGGTAGGGCAGCTTAGGAATGATTCACAGAGCTTTGCCTGATGGGGTCCATGGGCAAAATTGTATGGATATGGGTGGTTAATAATGTGGACTGAGCTACTGCTGGACCATCATCCTCACTGGATGAAGGAAGGCAAAGACAGCAACAGGAAAGTAATTAGAAACGTGATCTTTCAATTGTCACTTGAGGGAATCTAATCAATGAGAAACAGTGAATCTGAAAAAGGGCAAACACCCAAATGCCTGCTGGTTATAATGAGAGAGTTCCAGGCCCCCCTTGCCCAGTGAAAGTTCAGCTAAGTTGCAACTATCTGTTTAACTTTTCCAAGACCATCTCTTTCCCCAGAATCTATATATGCTACTACTGTATTTTTTGCTTCAATTTTTCTGTAAAGTCAATTTAATTATCTTATACTGTACTCTTCATTCCTGGGGTAGAATTTACTGATTCATCAGCTCATAAAACCCCCAGTGTTCATTCTGTCAAGTTCCTTCCTTAATGCCCATCAGCAAGGTACCCCATGCACTCACATGTCCCCTCTAGAAACTCTCAGTTTGTTTCCTATGGTTAGAATCTCTTGAAGTTTCATCAGGTTTCATGTTAAATTTTCCTTCCCTTCTCTATGTTCATCTGTTTTGTTTTTTAATTCCACATATGAATGAAACCATATGGTATTTCTGTTTCTCTGAATGACTTAATCACTTAGTACAATACCTTCTAGTTCCACCCACATCACTGAAAATACAAGATTTCATTCTTTTGGATGGCTGAGTAATATTTCAGGGTGCGTGTGTGTGTGTGTACATGCATGCATGTTTGTGTATACCTACCCTATCATCCCTATCAATTCATCTGTCAATAGATATCTGGGCTCTTTCCATATTTTGACTTCTGTGGACATTGCTGCTATAAAGATTGGGGTGCAGGTGCCCCTTTGGATCACTACTTTTGTATCCATTGCATAAATACCTACAAGTGTGATTGCTGGATCATAGCACAGTCTTAACTTTTGATGAACCATCATGCTGTTTTCTACAGTGGCTGCACCACTTTGCATTCCTACCAACAGTGTAGGAATGTTCCCCCTTCTACTCATCCTCGCCAATGTCTCTTGTTTCATAAGTTGCTCATTTTAGCCATTCTGACTGATTGAGGTGTTATGTCATTGTGCTTTTTATTTGTTTCCATGATGCTGAGTGATGTGGATTATTTTTTCTACATGTCTGTTGGCCATTTGTAGGTCTTCTTTGGAGAAATGTCAGTTCATCTTTTCTGTCCTTTTCTTGACTGGACTTTTTGGGTTTTGTGTGTTAAGTTTGATAAAGTCTTTATTGATTTTGATACTAGCCCTTTATCTGATTAGACATTTGCAAATACTTTCTCCCATTCTTCAGGTGGCCTTTTGACTGTTTCCTTTGCTGTGCAAAAGCTTTTTATATTGATGAATTCCTAATTGTTCATTTTTTGGTTCTGTTTCCCTTGCCTTTAAACACGTCTAACAAGAAGTTGCTGTGACCCAGGTCCAAGAATTTGCTCCCTGTGTTCTCCTCTAGGATTTTGATGGAATCCTGTCTCACATTTAGGTCTTTCAACCCTTTTCAGTTTATTATTGTGTATGGTGTGAGAAAGGGATTGCTACTCTATTGCTCATCTCTTCTATTTTGTAATTCACTAAAATCACATTTTGCTGTGTGGCTGTATTTCAAAACTTGGTAAAGTATCCCTTTATTTTGGTTCAGTAGGACATGGATTGATATGCAGATGATGAACCACCCCTGCAGCCAAGGAATAAGTGCCACCTGGTCATGGGAAATAATCCCTTTAATGTACAGTTGTATCCTATTAGTTAGTATCTTAGTGAGAATTTTGGTATCCATGTTCATCATGGATATTGGTCTGTAAGTCTCCTTCATGGTGGAGACTTTCTCTGGTTTTTGGATCAAGGTAATGCTGGCATCATAAGAAGAGTTTGGAGGTTTTCCTTCCATTTCTCTTTTCTGTAACAGCTTCAGAAGTATAGGAATGAATTCTTTAAATGTTTGGTAGAATCCTTCTGGGAGGCCATCCAGCCCTGGAATCGTGTTTGGCAGGAGATATTTGGTTACGGCTTCAATTTCTTTGCTATCTATGGTCTATTCAAGTTTTATATCTTCCTGTTTCACTTTTGGCAGTTTATATGTTTCTGGCATTGCACCATATTCCTCAAAATTGTCAATTTTTTGGCATATACTTGTTCATAATATGCTGTCATTATGATTTGTATCTTTGGTGTTGGCTCTGCTCTCTCCTATTTCATTTATGATTTTATTTCTTTGGGTGTTTCTTTTTGCTTTTTTATAAGTCTGGCTAGTGGTTTATTGATCTTGTTACTTCTTTCTAAAATGGCTCTTAGTTTCCATGATATGTCCTTTTATTTTTAAATAAATACTGTTTTTCCTTGATATGTTCTACTGTCCTATTGATTTCTCTTTCATCGATTTCTGTTCTAATCTTTATTATTTCTCTTTTCCTGCTGGATATAGGCTTTTATTGCTGTTTCTCCTCCAGGACTTTTAGGTGACAAGTTCAGCTGTGTATTTCAGAATATTCTTGTTTCTTGAGGAAGGAGTGATTTGCTCTATACTTCCCTCTCAGGACTCCCTTACCTCTATCCCAAAGGTTCTGAACTGCTGTGTTTTCATTTTAATTTCCCGCCATGTAATTTTGAATTTTCCTTAATTTTCCAGTAGACCCATTCATACTATTGTAGGGGTACTATTAAACCTCCATGTACTTGTCTTCCTTCCAAATTTTCTCTTGAGATTGAATTCAAGTTTTAAAGCATTCTCATGTGAAAATAGGCAGGGGCAAATCCCAGTCTTCTGGTACCAGTTGAGACCTGATTGGTGATCCAGTATGCAATCAATTCTGAGGAATGTTCCATGTGCACTGAAGAAGAATGTGTATCAGTTGTTTCAGGATGAAGTGTTCTGAATAGATCTGTGAAGTCTCTCTGGTCCAATGTCATCCAAAGCCCCTTTTCTTAAATGTTAAGGATTATTTATATTTACATAAATTTCATAATGTTATAGCTATCATATAAATTGCTTTTCTCCTTTAACAATATATTTTAGTTTTTTATTTAAGTTCTTGTTACTTCGTGCATAATTCAGTGCAACTTCTTATTATATATGAGTCCCCAGGGAAGGAAAGCAAAAGCAAAAATAAACTATTGGGAATTCTTCAAGATAAAACTTGTCCATAGTAAAGGAAGCAATCAATAAAACTGAAAGACACTCTAGAAAATGGGAAGAAATATTTGCAAATGTCTTATAGATAAAGGGTTAGTACCCAAATCTGTAAGAACTAATCAAGCCCAACACCCCCAAACAAACAAAAAATCCAGTCAAGAAATGGGCAGAAGACATGAACAGAAATTTCTGCAAAGATGACATACATGTGGGCCACAGACAGATGAAAAAGTCACCAACATCACTTGGCATCAGGGAAATACAAATCAAAACCACAGTGAGATATCACCTCACACAAGTCAGAATGGCTAAAATGAACAACTCAGGAAACAACAGATGTTGGCAAGGATGCAGAGAAAGGGGAACCCTCGTTTCACTGTTGGTGGGAATTCAACTACTGCAGCCACTGTGGAAAACAGCATGGAATTTTACCAATCAGTTAAAAAGAGAAACTACCCTATGACCAAGAAATTGCACTTATGCAATGCATACAAAAGTAGTGTTCCAAAGGGGCACCTGCACCCCAATGTTTATAGCAGCAAAGTCCACAGCAGACAAAATATGGAAAGAGCCCACACATCTATTGATAGTTGAACAGCTAAGGACAAAATTGCATATATATATATATATATATATATATATATATACACACACACACACACACACACGTATATATATACGTTGTATGTATATACGTGTATATATATACATATATGTATATGTATATACAGTGTATATGTATATATACAATATATATACAATGTATATATATTTTAAGATATATATGATATATATTTTAAGGCATATATATGTATACATGTATATATACATATATATCTTAAAATATATATATCTTATATATATCGTAAAATTTTACATAATTTACATAATACATAGTGTAATATTACATATATATGTATTATATATTATATATTATATATGTGTAATTATTATATATATTACATATATATGTAATATTATTCATTGAAAAGAATGAAATTTTATGATTTGCAAGGACATGGATGAGAGCATTGAGTATTATACTAAGTAAAAAAGACATAGAAGGACAAATACAATATGACTTCATTTATGTGGAATTTAAGTCATGAAGCAGATGGACATAGGGGAAAGGAGGGAAAACTAAAATAAGATGAAATCAGAGAGAGATAACAAACATAGAAGACTCAAAACTATAGGAAATGAACTGAGGGTTGCTCAAAGTGAAGTGGGTGGGGAGGATGAGGCAAATGAATGCATTGTTTGCATTGTTGCAATTAGCAACAGGTGTGCATTGTTGTAATTAGCACTCATGTTATGTGCAACTGATGAATCACTGAACCTACCTCTGAACCTCATAATATACTATATGTTAAATAAATGAATTTAAGTTTTAAAAAGAAGAAAAAATATGTACAGTCTCACTACCATGTTCTTATAATTTTCTAAACAAAAACTGCCCCAGCTTAGAACTGCAAATTTCTCCACATGCACCCACTTCAGCAAAGTATTTAGAAGTACCTTTTATTTTAGAACAGGAAATTACCGTCTGAAGTGCAATGAAAGCCTAACTGATCCAAAGTTTAATTGGGCAAGTGAAAAACCCAGGGACTAAATTCATTAATAATAATACATTTTTTAAGATTTTATTTCCTTATTTGACAGACAAGAGATCACAAGCAGGCAGAGAGGCATGCAGAGAGAGAGGAGGAAGTAGGCTCTGTGGTGAGCAGAGAGCTCAATGCATGGCTCGATCCCAGGACCCCCAGGACCACGACCCAAGCCAAAGGCAGAGGCCTCAACCCACTAAGCCACAGAGGCACCCAATAATAATACTTTCATGGGAAGAGTGTCCCCTAGCAAGGGATCCTTATTTTCTGTGGCAGTTGTGATGAAAACATATTTCTTGCTTTTATGAATGCCTAGAAGGCTGGCACTTAATCAGACAGTGCTTTTTGGGTTATCTAACTGTACCACTAACTGCCCACAATCAAACTGAGACACCTGGCTGGCCAGTTCCCATTGACTTGCATAATTGGAAAAAATGGGATTTGCCAGAAGACCCATTCATGATTCAGAACTTGCTTGTTTTGGCAGACCCTCACTCTCTGTGGCTGGGAGCAAAAACAAATGAGGCTATGATCATGAACCTCTATTTAACTCTAAAAGATATTGCAGAATCTACTATTAAAGCAGTAACTGCCCAATAAAAGTCCCTAGACCCTCTGATGAAAGTTGTTCCTGATGCTAGGATAGTTCTTCATTATCTTTTAGCTGAACAAGGAGGTGGTTGTGCTGTGGACAACACCACCTGTTGCACTTGGATGAATGCTTCTAGGGAAGGCTGAGTCTCAACTACATACGTTTAACCCACTGAGCCACCCAGGTGCCCCAGGGAGTTAAAGCCTCTGCCTTCAGCTCAGGTCATGATACCAGGGTCCTAGGATCGAGCCCCATATCAGGCTCTCTGCTCACCAGGGACCCTGCTTCCCCCCTCTCTCTGCTTGCCTCTCTGCCTACATGTGATCTCTGTCTGTCAAATAAATAAAATCCTAAAAAAAAAAAGAAAGAAAGAAAGTGACATCTTGAGAGAGGAGTCAAGATGGCAGAGTAGCCAGAGATAAGCTAGAGAGCTTATCAAACCATTCCGAACACCTACAAATCCAACAGATTGAAAAGAAGAGAAGCAATTCTAGAAACAGAAAATTGACCACTTTCTGAAAGGTAGGACCAGCGGAGAAGTGAATGCAGAGCGATGGGAAGATACACTGTGGGGGGAGGAGCCAGCTCCTGGCAAGCAGCAGAGCAACAGAGCACAATATCAGAACTTTTAAAAGTCTGCTCTACTGAGGGACATCACTCGAGAGGCTAAACTGGGTTAAAGCTCACGCAGGGACAGTGTGGACTCAGCTCCTGCAGGGTCACAGAAGGATCGGGGGTGTCTGAGTGTCGCAGAGCACACAGGTATTAAAGAAGGGAAGCTGGCTACAGAGATGGAGCCGAGGAGTGAGCTCTCAAGTTGGGGTTACCTTAAATTCTGATGCGTGGCACAGTCAGATCACTGCTTTTTGAGCAGTGACCCCACAAGATCCGCGGAGACCCCCCCCCCGGAAGAGCACAGGCATCTGCAGGGTTTGGAGACTTCGGGAGGGGCTGTGTGCCAGAGTCAGAGATGCTTGGTCAAAGGCTGGGTGAGCTTGGAGTGCAGCTGGAGGCCAGGAGACTGGAGTGATTGAGTGCTTTTCTCCAAGGGTGCACAGAGGAATAGAGCCCCAAGCTCTTGGCTCCTCAGGGCTGGAGATTGGGAGGCTGCCATTTTAATTCCCATCCTCTGGAACTCTACAGAAAGTGTACAGGGAACAAAAGCCCCACCCCCCAAAAAACCCAAGCAGATTACTTAGCCTGGCCCCTGGTATAAGGGGGAGCAATTTCGCCTTGGGCAAAGACCCTTGAGAATCATTACAACAGGCCCTCCCCCAGAATATCAACAAGAAATCCAGCCAAGATCAAGTTCACTTACCAAGGAGAACAGTGGAATTCCAGAGGAGGAGAAA
>RCUC01066225.1:0-57404 GCA_003697995.1 Taxidea taxus jeffersonii
TGTATCACATTGATTGATTTGCGGATGTTGAACCAACCCTGCTGCCCTGGAATAAATCCCACTTGGTCGTGGTGAATAATCCTTTTAATGTACTGTTGGATCCTATTGGCTAGTATTTTGGTGAGAATTTTCGCATCTGTGTTCATCAAGGATATTGGTCTGTAATTCTGTTTTTTGATGGGATCCTTGTCTGGTTTGGGGATCAAGGTGATGCTGGCCTCATAAAATGAGTTTGGAAGGATATTTTAAAATTTAAAAGTAATTTTAAAACTATGTTAAAAACAGGAACGTCATACAAAAAAATAATCTATGAGATAAAGTCATTCCAAAATTGATTTACATATATCTCTCATAACATATGCAGCAAATGGTGGAATTTCCATTGTCCTGCTTTGCTCCCTGACTCTAACGGAACTTCTCCCATCCCCTCCCAAAGACTCTAGTCATTTAGCTGACCTAAAGTTGCTTAGATCATCCCTGTCCCCAAAGTCAACAGCTCTCTAACCTCTCATGAATCAGCAACCTCTAGGGGTTACAATAATCTCCTTATCCAAAATAGAAAAAGGGGTGCATCGTTGGTGGTATAGTGGTGAGCATAGCTGCCTTCCAAAATAGAAAAAGGGGACACAGGCTCCTTTACAGAAGGTTGTAGATATAAGACTAGTATAACATTGTGTGTCAACTATACTCAAATAAGAACAAGAAGTAAAATAAGTTAATATGAATGTCATATATCTATAAACAAAGTAATCTTGAAGAACAAAGTTGGAGGATTCATACTTCCTGATTTCAAAACTTACTACAAAGCTACAGTAATTAAAACAGTGGTATTCATAAAGACAGATTTATAAATCAGTGAAATAGAATAGAGAAGCTAGACATAAACCTTCACATAATGGTCAAGTGATTTTTTGGTAAGAGTTCCAAGATCATTCAATGGGGAAAGTACTGCCTTTTCAACAAATGGTGCTGGGAAAACTGGAGATCCACATGGAGAATGAAGTTGGACCCTTACCTAACAGCATATAAAAAAAATTACCTCAACATGGGTCAAAGACTTAAAAGTAAAAACTAAAACTATGAAACTCTTAGAAGAAAACATAGAGCAAAACTTCATGACATTGAATTTGGCAATGACTTCTTGGATATGACACCAAAGTCACAGGCAACAGAAGCAAAAGTAGACAAATTGGATTTCATAAAAATGAAAACTTTTGTGCATTAAAGGAGCTATCAAAAAAGTAAAAAAGGAACCTACAAAATGGAAGAAAATCTTTGTAAACTACATATCTGATGGGAAATTAATATTCAGAATATATGGAGAACTCTTAAAACTCAATGATAAAAAGAAAACCCAATTCAAATTGGAGCACTGGATGTGGTGGATAAACAATGAATCTTGGAACACTGAAAAAATAAAATAGGCAAAGGACTTAATTAATTATTTCTCCTAAGAAGATACCAGAATGTCCAATAAGCACATGAAAAGATGCTCAATATCACTAATTACTAGGGAAATACAAATCATAACCACAGTGAAATACTAACTCATATTCATTAGGAGAGCTACTATCAAAAAATAGAAAGAAAGGAAAAAGAAGAGAACAGGTGTTGGTGAGGATGTGGAGAAATTGTAGCTCTTATGCACCATGGTGGGTGTGGGACAGCCATTGTGGACAACAGTGTGGCTATTACACAAAAAAATTAAAAATAAAATTATCATATGATCCAGCAAGTCCACTTTGAGTATACATCCAAAAAGTACTGAAGACAAGCTCACCACTGTGAGCTGTGTGACTTTGAGAAAATTATTTAACCTCTCTGTACCTCCATTTTTCCTTTGTCTATGAAGAGGAATAATAATAAAGCTAGATCTGTTAAATGGGAATAATAATAAATTATAGATTTTTTGAATTACTTTGAGAATTAAATATAATTAAATTATTATATGGCTCTTGGTTTTGGCTCAGGCTGTGATCTCAAGGTTGTGAGATAGAGCCCCCCATAGGGCCCCACGCTCATCACAGAGTCTGCTCAAAACTCTCTCCCTCTGCCCCTCCGCCTTGCACTCTCTCTCTCTAAAATAAATAAATATTTTTTAAAATGAATGAAATTAAAGCTAAAAGCACTTAGGCCACTGCTTGGCACAGGCTAGGAATTTCTATGACAACATTTAGCCTTCTGTGATTACTTCTCCATGTCTCTAATCTTTCTGGCAACCTGTTCACAAATTCCAGCCACTTGAGTAGTCCCAAAACTGTGATCTCTCCCTCTTCTGCCTACCATTCTCTGCTTGGGTTCTGTCACCCTGTGAAATACACCTGAAGAGAACATTCAACCTGGGTAAATGTTGGGCTTGAATCATATACTTGCTATCTCTCTCAAGGACTAGAGTTCCATTTTGATCACTGTCAAATACCTGTAGTTGTTTTACATATTTTGTGAAGGTTTTGTTTTGTTTTGTTTTGTTTTAGAGAGGGAAAGAAGGGCAGTGGGAGAGGGAGGGAGAGAATCTTAAGTAGGTTTCATGCCCAATGTGGGGCTCAATCTCACCACCTGGAGATAATGACCTGAGCAGAAATCAAGAGTCAGATGCTTAACGGACTGAGCCACCCAGGCACCCCTATTTTGTCAAGTTTTTATAGTTGTTCATGGCAAGAAGGTAAGCCTGATATCAGGTACTCTCTCATGGTCAGAAATGGAAATCATGACAACTTCTTAAAAAATTGATTAACGTACAGTGCTATTGAATTTGTGAGAGAAATATGAGCAGGGAGCCCAATGTCCGGCTGGATCCCAGGACCCTGTTCTGGCAGACAAAGGCAGATGTTCAACTGACTGAGCCACCCAGGCTCCCCCAAAAGATTCTTCTTGCATACTACTCAGCTCATGTAAATTTATAACCTGGAAGATACTAAGAACCCAAAGGTCACCTCTAATTAGCCTATGTTTCTGACCTGGTTCCTATTTCCAAGTTCCTCTGATCAGGGCTCCAATACTCCTGCTAGGCTCAGTACCCTTTCCTGGATCTCCATCCATTGGTAAAGATTCTGCTACCAATAGATGGATCTCCCAAATGCACCTGTCTGCCTACCTGTCTACTGAGCCCTGAAGACCTACTGCCATGTGTTGAATCTAACTTTCTAACACACTAACATAACAATGTACACTCTAGTGTTGACTGTTGCATCGATCCTACTGAGAGAGCTATACCTCCAAGCCCAGCCCAGCCTCTGAATCCTGGAAAGTTTCCTCAGTGACTGCCCTTTCCCCATGCATGGGTTTCAAGCCAGGTCTCTAGATTGTAGTTCCAGATTGGGAGCATTTCTCATGACTCTTTGATATACTGGGGAGATCTAGAGATGTGGGCAGGATGGCAACTACCACTTCTCAATTGACTTGTTCAGTCTCTATAAAGCAGCCTCATTTACCTTTAAGGACGTTCCCACCTTCTGATTCACTCAATAAAATATTAATGATAGTTCAATATGTATTGTACTATTTTACATTTGTGTGATTTTTCACTTTTCCAAGCATTTTCACATTGTTATCCTTATTTGTACCTGCTATCTTATTGGATCTCATAGGCATCTTAGAGTATCAGTAAAGTAAGTATTAAGTGAATTGTAAGCCCCTTAAGGGAGGACTGACTCACTCTATTTGAACCCTCCCTAGTATTCAGTACGGTGATTCTATACAAAGTAAGTGCTCAATATGTAAGTGCCAACTTAATATTCTCTCGATTTCATAGATTCAGAAAGTGAGACTCAGAAATGTAAAACAACACATCTAAGACAGTTAGTCTTAATGGAACTACAGACAGTTACTTCCATTCCTCATTCCAGGCCCAGTGTCCATCCATTAGACCAATCATTTTCCATCTGTGCTCTGTGGGAATCCTGAGTTGTGCAGGGAGTATGAGAATGAGGCCAAGTAGAGAACACACAACTGTTCCAATCAGAGCATCTTAATCTATTTTAGATTTTGAGGGTTGTGTCAGATTTTATTTGAATCAATTATTGTGCTTTTTTTTTTCTTAAGAGCAAACACTCATTTACCTATGCTAACCTATAATGTCCTTTATGATGAAAAATATTCACTTGATGGTTTGATTTGAAGCGAGGGAGAGGAGATGAAGTAGAAAGTGACAGGATCAGGTGGATCTAATAGTTATGAATAAGACCTCCGTTCTCGAACCTTCAGGCCCTTGGCAAGGTGAGCACATTATACAAGTTTGGTGGCACCGTTCATGTAAAACATGACAAACCTGCCCTCAGGATAGGGACCCTATACATCTAGAAAAGCACTCATGAAGAATGTCTCTGTATCCCTGAGAGACACTCAAAATGTACAGGACAATTTTGTTTAGACCAGAAATAGTTAATAAAAGTTACTGTTGAGTGTTTCAGTATGACTACTGCTACTATTTTGGAGTTCAACCACCTCACACATTTTGTTGCCTTAGTTACTATTAAGCATCTTAAGCTCAAGAGGGAAAGAGAGAAAAGAAGTGTGCTCATGAGTGGGGGGCTGTATAAAAGTGAAGTATGGAGTATAAGGGTCACTCCAAAAACAAGTGCAGAAGACACGAATAGGCAATTCACAAAATAGGAATGGCCAGAAATCCTATAAAAATGCTCATTCTCACCATTAATCCATGAAAAACATAAGTGAAAACAATGTGATTTTTTATTGAGAAAATTAGAAAATGTTAAAAAAAAAGGATAACAGAATTAGTGACATCCAGGGAAATGTAGACTCTTGCAAATTGTTAGTAAGAGCATAAATTGATGATAAAATTTCTCTGGAGGAAAATTCAAAAATAAGTAGCAAAAACCTTAACAGTTTGAATATCTTTTGACTCTGCAACACTATAGGATATAAATAGGAGTTTATTCTATAGAAAGAATCATAAATGAGAACAAAGATATATGTTCATTGGACTTCACTACAGCATAATTTGCCATAGTGAAATATTGGAAATGGCTGAAATAGCCAATATTAAGGGACTGATTAAATAAATTATTGTATACCTATATATATGGCTATTACAAAGCAAATTATAGAAGATTTAATGGCATGGAAAATGTTTACAGATATATTTTTCAAACATATTGAGTTAAGGGGCGCCTGGGTGGCTCAGTGGGTTAAAGCCTCTGCCTTCGGCTCAGTCATGATCCCAGAGTCCTGGGATCGAGCCCCACATTGGGCTCTCTGCTCAGCAGGGAGCCTGCTTCCTCCTCTCTCTCTCTGCTGCCTCTCTGCCTACTTGTGATCTCTGTCTGTCAAATTAATAAAAAAAAAATTGAGTTAAAAAGCTGGTTGCAAAATAGTATGTGAAGTATGACATTATATATACCCAAGTTTATAGTAATCCTTAGAACTATTCATAAATATTTTCACATTCTTCTTAAAGACATGTAGTATGATTGTGCTTCCCAATCCCTTTGATGTTACATATGGTCACGTAAATGTGAGTGGAACATTTAAGGGCCAGTGACCAATGTGCCACATGCTCTTTTCCCATCTTGACAATCATGGAAGCATGCGGTGTAAAGTCTTCTATCAGCTTGGGTCTCTAAGTGACCATGATGTGCAGAGGCTTCCTGACCACATATGTTAGATATGTAAAAAGCTTTTATTGTATGAAGCCATTGATATTTGGGAGTGACTGTTATCGCAACATAGCCTAGCCCATCCTTGCTTATATTGTGTGTGTGTGCATGCATGTGTGTGTATGTTATGGACAGAGAGAGAGAGAATAGAGGAGAGGTGAAAGGGGGGGACTAGATAGTTCTACATGAAAGTAATAACAAATGGGGTGATTTTCATTTTCATATTTTTATGCCTTCTAAATTTTCAGCAATGAATACGATTTTATATTAAGAATAGACATTTTTTAAATTTGTGTAAAATTACCTCTTCATATCCTCATCTACTTTGTCCCTTCAAAGACTTCTACTACATGTGAGCTGTGGGACCCTAGGTAAGGCCTGTAGTCTCTCTTGGGTTTCCTCCTACCTCAATGGCCTCAATTTCACAGTTTGCTTTGCAGACCCCTCTTCATCTCCCCAATGTTTCAATGTTCATGGACTTCAGGACTTGGTCCTAAACCCTTGTCTTTTCTCTCTTTCTGTCTTTTCTACTCCTTTTCCCTAAGTGAGTTTATCTAGCCTCTGGCTTCGAATGCTGACTTCCAAGTATGCATCTCTAGTCCGACCTTTCCTCTCAGCTACCATCTCCTACACAATTACCTATGTTACCATTCCACTTGGATATCTTACAAACATCTGAAACTTAAGTGGTTAAGCAGACCCTTGGATCAACACTTTCACTTCTGCCAAAGGCTATTCTCTCTACCTATGTTGTTACCTCCCTATTCCAATTTACCACCATTTGTTGCCTAGACCATAGGAAAAATCTCCTAATTGGTCTGAAAATTCTACTCCTGCCCACCCTTCAACTCCTTCTCTATATAGCAACAACAGTGGCCTAAAATAGAGGTCATGTCCTGCACCTACTTAAAAACCCTTCCTACTGCACTTAGAATAAATCTTAAATCTATACCATGCCCTACCAGCCCCTGTCTTCCTCCCAAACCTCACTTTATGGACCTCTCCCCTCACTTCCCACATTTTAGTCACACTTGTCTTCTCTCAGCTCCTCAAAGATGCCAAACTCTTTCAGTCTACAGTACTTTGCATAGGCTCTTCCCTCTGATGTGAAGCTTGCAAGTGTGTAAAAGGTCTTGAAATCATAAGCAAAGCATTACCCATATACTAAGGATGGTAGACTAGAAAAATGGAATGTGCCTGGGTCCCTCATAATAATTACATTGTGTATCTGAATTGATCCTGGATGCCTTGCTTCCAGACTTCTTACAGTGAGATAATAAATTTCATATTGCTTCACCTAATTTTTTAAAATGTATTTTATAGCAGGAAGAACAGAGGCACAGAGGGAGAGAGAGAGAGAATCTTAAGCAGGGAGCCCAGCGTGGGGCTCAATCTCACAGCCCTGAGATCATGACCTGAGCTGATACCAAAAGTCAGATGCTTAACCTACTAAGCCACCCAGGTGCCTCAACTTGACCGAATTTTAGTTTGGTTTTCAATTACTGGCTGTTGGAAGTTGGTCCTCATTTTCTATTCATATTGCAGCATCCTACTGGCTTGCTTTCTTTCTTTCTCTCTTTCTTTTGTTTCTTTCTTCCTTCCTTCCTTTCTTTCTTTGTTTCCACAGAAATGTGTGTTTTTCTAGTTTCCTCCATTAGCCCATTTCTTTATCTGCTTTTCTGTTTATACAGTTGCTATCATTGCTATTATGTTTTTTTAGGCTCCATTTTACAAACATAGATAAGAGGCCAAATGTTGATCTCCCTCCTTATGTTTCCATCAGAAAGAAATCCAAATGGATTAAAAGCAAATCCAAATGGATTGTTACTTGTTTGCTTTTTGTTTAACTAACATGAGAGCAGAATCTATGTCTATCCTGTTCACCAGTGTCTACCACGGTATCTATACATAGTAGGTGCTCAAGAAATATTTGTAAATGAATGACCAAATGTCACATCTACAGGGAGAACCAACTGGCTAGTTTAGATGGCAATTGGTGGGCAGAGGATGTGTACAAACACTAAGAAATAAATTATAATTGTCCTTTGAAAATGATTTCCCAAAGAATTCTGATACCTGATGTTTTAAACTTTAGTTTCAAAGGAATGCAGATGGGGAAGATACTAAATGGAGGGCTCTAAGAACTCTTGTCCATCCTCTAGGCAATCTATATCTCATCATCCCAAGAAGACAAAACAAAAGATAATCATTTCCAAATCTCTACCACACCAAAGTGAGCTCATATTTCTGCCTGGAGCAGATCAGGCACATAACCTGGATTATTCTGCTTCTTTACTCTTCCATCAACTTCTACTGTTATGAAAAGTATTGTTGTTGCATTTTCACAAATACAAGTAAATCTAAAATGATGGCACAATCCCATAGAGCATGTCATTCAGATGACTGCAGGAGTCTTGTCCAGAGGCATTAGAGTTAATCCAATTTTGAGAGCCCTGACCAAGACGTCTTGTGTGGTATATATTTTTTTAATTTATTTGACAGGCAGAGGCAGAGAGGCAGGCAGAGAGAGAGGGAGAAGCAGGCTCCCTGCCAAGCAGAGAGCCCGATGCGGGGCTCGATCCCAGGACCCTGGGATCATGACCTGAGCTGAAGGCAGAGGCTTTAACCCACTGAGCCACCCAGGCGCCCCTTGTGTGGTATATTTAAGGTCACACTGAGACTGTATCTTCTAACCAAAACAATGCCCCTAGTTTGCCAGGTTCCTGAATTGCCACCATTATTGCTGCTTCACTGGACTAATACAGTTATGTCTCCGGAAGTCCCCTATTAAAATGTGAATGTACTGTCCAGAGAGGCTAATACGTGAATTGTTCACTATTCATTTTTGAACAGAGAGCAAAGTCCTGAGGGAATGGAATACTGTAGAGAATAGTTAAGCTCTAATGAATGTGAGAAAAGAAAGAAAGTTCTGAACATGGGAGGGACCATAGGCACTGGCAAGTTAGAGGAAGAGAAAAGATAAAGGAGACTAGGAAAATACCAAAAGAGAAAGCTAGTAAAGACTCAAAGAGCATAGACTCACCCCAGAGCCCCCAGTGATGTTTCTGCTATCCAATCACTTACTTCTGATGGAAACATAAGGAGGGAAATCAATATTTAGCCTCTTGTCTATCTCTTTGTCTGTAAAATGGAGGCTGAAAAAAAACATAATAGCAGTGATAGCAGCTGTATAAACAGAAAGGCAGATAAAGAAATAGGCTAATGGAGGAAACTAGAAAAGCACACATTTCAAAGGTCTGGTATCAGCAGGGCTAGTCTGGAAAACTAACCTAGGTTAAGGTGTTATTGACTATGGTGAACACATTTTCTAGATTGTACAGTTTGTCTGATGTCCTGGTTTAATTATTAAGTGTCTTCTTCCACTCTCAAAAGTGTCCCAGCTTGGGCAATAAACAATGCAGTGACCCTTATGAAAGGAATGGTAACAGTGTCATGAGGATAGCTAGAGCCTTGCTGAGTTACTAAGTGCCTTCAAGTCTCAAGGCCTTGGAGTGGCCAGAGTCCCCCAGCTTCCTGACTCCAGTTTAGAGGAGCTGCCTATTTGCCATGATGCAGAAATGTTGGGAAGCCATGCACCAAATGTGGGAAGAACCGCCGTTTTAACAGAGGGCATCCCAAAGGACAGGGTGAAGACGGGAATTTCAAAAAGTAGAACAAGGCCAGTGGGGAGGATACAAGACCGTGACATGGAAACCCTAGAAGCTCCTCAAATCACAGTCAAAGGAAGAACTCACTCTTCCTAAACATAAGGCTGGAACTGATTCTGTTACACAAACAGTTGCCATACTCTCCATTTTCACCCATAAAGCAAATAGTGCTTGCTCTAGACAGGATCACTCAGTCCTGGACTGGACTAATATTCATAGGTGCATCTGGACATTTACTTAGCCCTCAAATTGTAAGAAACACTTTGGTCCTCATGCAATGCCAAATCCAGAACAGCAATGACAATGACAAAAAAAAATTAATTGCCTGTACACAGAGAAAATACGTGAAAGTAATCCACTATATCTGATGTGAAGAAAGAAGAATCATTTGATTATAAACATTGGATTTCAGTTCTCATCTTACAGCTCCAGAGAGGAAATTGTTCCAAGATTGATAACTTGTATTTTTCCCTCCCAAAGTTTGTGTTCCCATCCAAATCACACTAAATCTTCAGAGACATTGCCTTCTGAGCCTAAAACCTATTTCCCCACCTAATTCTCATCTCTGGGTAAATACTTATAATGTATCTAGGAAATCAAAGACATAATTTCTTTTTCAATATATGCAAAGACATTCGGCTCCTGCGGTTGAGAGGATGAGCTACACACTATGAGGAAATCAGAGGAGAGTGGATGGGGGCTTCTGTGTAGCTCCTTACCCCTCTGGCACTAGTTTTATTACCCTGCAACAGCACCAATGTGTGGAAAAATACCCCAAGGTTCTGGCCTCTTAGCTGCTGCCAGGAAAAGCCAGCGTTATCTCAGTGTACACTGAGGAGCAGGTGAGGAGAGAAAAATTAAAAAAAAAAATAATCAAAGCCCTCCTGCAGCCCCCCTTGCCTCTAAAGTCTTCACCAAGAGCCCCAGACTTGGCTATTCTATCTTGTGTTGTGTGCATAGAGAGCAGGTAATCAGCAAAACTAATCAAAAATGCATTCATTACCGCAGAGCGGCAGTGGGTGAGAGTAACTGCAGCTTTCATTGGCAAGTGGTTTCTACACCAGCACAATCCAATCTCCGGGCTCTTTGGCAAAACCTTTGCATCCCCCTGCCTCCCCCTCTCCCCCCACCATCCCAGCTGGCTCTGCCATGCTCAGCTCTGCTTCTCCATTGAAGGCAATCTGATTCAGACACTTGACAACGTTTTCCCCTCAATCACCACGACATTGCTCTGTAAAAGCTGTTGTCTGTCTAATAAGTCTTCTGAGTATTTTTAAAAAGGTTTTTCTTCACTTTAAAATACATTTTTTCTTTGTTTTCAAAGCGGGAAGCCATTTTCTGCCAGGGCTAAACAAACTCAAATGCTAACAGATTCTGGAAACGCACAAGCCTTTCCTGCTTCATCCACCTTACCAAAATGGACTCTTCTTGGAGTCCCCCAGAACCAAGGAAGCTCAAAGGGATCTGTATTAAAATATGCTGTTACGTCTGGAGCTAATAACAATAACAGGTAATGTTACTGATCATTTATTACATGTCAGGTGTTATTCTCTGCACTTTAATTACCTCATTCCACCCTCTAAATAGCCTCGTGGAGTATGGGTTAATCTCATCATCCCGACTGTACTGAAGAGAGCTGTGCAACCCAAGGAAGTCAAATCATCCTAACACTAGGTGTGGACAGGGGATTTTGAACCCAGGGTGGGTGGTCCTCGCTCTAAACCATCCACCATGGTCCTGATGGAAGAAGACAAGTATGGCACTCTGCACATTTACCCATTCCCTCTCAGACTATAAAGTTAACCCTCCCAGGACATGCGATTACCATTCAATAAGTAACTGTTTTCTAGGACAATAGCACTTCCACCAATCCCTGAAAAAATCAATCTGCTTTAGTGAAAGTAGAGAGAGAGATTCATAAAAACAAAATAAAACTCTTCCCCAAGTCTTTGTTTGTTCAAGCCTACAATGCTGGTTGAATGGCCCTTGAGTTTGTATGGCATTGAGGAAGCTACCTGCTCCCTGCCCTTTGAGAACACACAAAGTAGCTGGGATGTCAGAATACACACACACACACATACACACACACACAGTGTGATGTGAAGGTAGGGTGGCATAGAAGCTCCCTGGATCTCATTTCACCTCCACAACGTAAAGCTGTGTGACCTTGGGCAAGTCACTTAATCTCTATGTGTGTGTCTTAGTTTTACTGGCTGTAAAATTGAAATAACAGTAGTACCCACCTCATGGGGGCTATACAGATTAGATGAACTAATTAAATCTCTTAGCACATACTTGGCACATAGTAAGCACTTGATAAATAATAGCTCATACCATAATTCCTCTCCCACTAACCTGAACTTTACAGCTTCAGCACAGAAATGAATGGTGGCAATTTGAGGCAGGGGAGGGTGATACCGTATGTATTTCATTAACACTTCGACATGACCCAGATAATCTGGCAAGTTACTGACCTTGCTTCAGAAGTATACTTTGAAAACATACTAGATTGGAATATTAGGGTTTGGGGGAAGCCAGTTATTTCCAGACTTAAACCTCAGTAACAGAAGCCTTGAAAAATAAACAGTCTCAGACTATATCTTTTTATTTAAAGGAGTCTGCCCTCTAAATTATAGGGTTTGTTGGTTTGGTTTTTTTTAGTACATAGAGGAAACCACAAAAATGACAAAATAGCCAATATTTTCACTTGAGAAAATGATTTGCTCCAGAGTTCCTTTAAGTGAAAAGCACGTGTCCTGGATTTAAAATAGAATTCAATTTACCTAAATTCATTTTCCACACAAATTTTTAGATGCATGCCCATTGCATAAAGCAAAACTTGCCCGTATTATAAGGTATACCTGCAAATTGCTGATGTCCATTTCTACTTTGTCGGCATTCACCACCCAGCCTTTTATCATGCTGTGGCCAGCTACAGACACACTCAGCCAATTTCCATGTCCTTAAGAAACCAGAAATGTTATACTAACTCAAACCTCAAAATTCTTCTCAACTGCCATCCGTTCCTTAATGGTAACACAAGGACTACTTTCTGCCAAGTACCTTGTAGATGGTACCAACCACTTAGCTGACAGAATCCTGAAAAGAAGTCAGAAAAGATATGTAAGTTTTGATGGCAAGGAGACAAGAAGAGAAAGGTTATTCTCCTTTTGTCCTACCACATCCTTCTACCCTTCTCCGCAGTGCTCTGCACTTCAAAAGACTTTGTCCTAGGCAGAAGCTATGGCCACTACTCTCTGAATTTGCCAAATCTAACCACCCAGATGAAAAGGCACTTGGTCTCTTCATTTTAGTTTGTCCATGAAATCAGAAACTTTTCCTCCCTTGGATTACTCCCAACTTATGACCCATAAGTTAAACACAGCACCATTGGATTTTACTTTAGGTTAATTCCCTCATTTGACAAAAGTTATTTAGCATCAGTTATATTCTGCACATTTTTTTCTGGGTGCTGGGATTATAACAATAAACAAAAAAGAAAAAGAAAAAATCCCCACCTTCACAGAACTCACCATCTTAAATAAACCAAATTAGTAAATATCTAGTTAGAGTTAAGATATAGAACTACAGTATATTCCAATACCAAGGAATTTGGTTCCCTCAAGTCTCCCTCTAGTTAGAAAAACAATAAATATGGGGCACCTGAGTGGCTCAGTCAGTTAAGCATCCAACTCTTTATTTTGGCACAGGTCATGATGTCTGGGTCATGAGATCAAAACCCAAGTCAGGTTCCATGCTGGGCATGGAGCCCACTTGAAATTCTCGTTCTCTCCTGATGCCCCTCCCACACTCTCTTGCTCGTACTCTCTCTCTCTCCCTCTCTCTCTAAAACACTAGTAAACAGAACCAATAAATTGTTCATAATTTTCAAAAAACATTGATTAGTTTGGGAATGTAAACATTCCATCCATTTACGTACTTATTAATCACACTTATTAATCACAATTAATACAAAAAGACTTGGAAATAACATATAATAAAAGACTTAGAAATGTTTTGCTTTAATTTGCTCACCATGAATCTAACTTAAGCAAAAGTCAAGCATTGTACTGATGGAGAAATGTTAAGATTTCAAGAGTCAAGATGCTATGGCTTTGTGCTCATGTAATTGGTCTGCAATTATTGTAAACAACCACAAGGTGGTGGTAATGATGCCTTAGTTTATAACCATATCAGTAGGGCAGGTTGATAATATAGGTATGATTTACCTGAAATGAAGTTACAGCATACTTTCACAACCACAAAATTTTGTTTCTCAAAAGCCTTGTGGCAGAATTAATAATTAAAGAGCTTAGGATGTTTTCAAGAAACTTCTTAAAAAGGTTGAGATCTTGAGTGAGCTCATGGTAGCCCTCATTCATTAATTCATTCTGCACACCTTTACTGAGAAGCTTCTGGTTACAAGTGTTATGAAAAGCATGTGAAAATGAAATTTTGTGTTTACCAAATATACCATAAAGGAAGCATCCTAAATAAAAGGAGAAGGCAATGACACTTTTCACATTGTAACTTATGCATTTACTCTCCATTTACCATTTCTTGTTTAATAGATGCTTCTCAGGACCTCTTTCCCTTCAAATTTGTATGAAATGCTTCTAATTTTGGTTTGCATTAAATATGGGGCTAATAACTGTACTTACCTCAAAGAGTCAAGGATTCAATGAGATAATACATTTAAATCATTTAGCAAGTACCTGATCCCTGGCAAGAAATATATGTTAGTCATCATCATTGTCATCGTCACCATGATCATTGACATTTTTGTCATCATTAACACCATCAGGGGGAAAACCAAGTTAATCCATATATACCAGATATTCTAGTAAAACTTGGGAGGAGTCTCTGTTTCCTTTTTATTAGCAAAACATAACAATGTTCTAAACTTTTAGCTGAAACTTTAAGAGGGACAGGGTGTTTGTTTTTGCTTGGTCTTGTGTTGTTTTGAATTTCGAGGCATTGTCTCACAGGGACTTTCTTAGTGTGGTGCCTCTGGATATAAAATCATCTTCCCCTTGGGGAACTCAATGTGAGTTTGGATAGCAGGGTAGGTAAGATTGTAAGACCACTCTTGGACTGGCCCCCTGCCAAGATACAGTCATTTTAAGTGATTTTTTTTCTCTTCCTTTGTAACACAGAACTTCTCTCGGGACCGATGCTACCCACTGAGGGAGACCAGAAGAAGCTGCGAAGAACTGTTTGCAGCCTCCCTCGAGGAAGCCCTTTCATTTCCTTTGGACCCTATAGGACCCTTAGTGAATGAGTCACTTGGACTCTTGGGAGTCAAGAGCCCAGAGAACTGAGGAGGGAGGTGCTCCTCCTCTAGAGCAGGCTGCCTCAGGGCCAGCTTTGTCAGTGTGACCTATACGGTTTCACAGGGCCCCATGTTATAAAGGCCCCATGCTTGCTACCATACTCTGCCGTCTCTGTCTTCGAAGTCTTAATGATTGAGCAAGGGGCCCAGCATTTTCATTTTGCATTGGATGCCACAAGTTATACAGCCTAACTTCTGGGGCCCTGAAGAGTTTCTAAACATGGGGTAGAACTTGTTAGTCTCTCTCTCTCTCTGCTGCTACTTAGCCAATTTCAAGCCATTCCCCAGCCATGAGGTCCCACTAAGTGTGGTGGCTCAGTGGAAACTAGCATTCTGACAAACCCTGCACTCTGAGGATCACTCTAGAGATATTTTCGTACCCTGAAGCACTGATGTCTAGTAACAGGAACTGTGGGTAGCTTGCAGTGAATAAAAGCAAAAGCAGCCTAGGAAGTCAGAAAGCTTTGGTGTCAGGTTTGGGGAAGTGATGGGCATTCTGACCTGTCTCTGTTTCTTCACAAAAGAGCTATTGCTATAGAATGTCTAGAAAAGTAAAAGTGGTAGAAACTCTGAGAAAGTTCACATTTCCTTATTTAACTTGAGCTAATCAACTTTACCAATGTGAGTGTCACAATATTAAGTGGGATCTAAAAGATTTCGCTCTCTCGGTCTCTCGGTCTCTCTTCAGTACCTTATACAAAGAGGCAGATAAGATATATCCCCAATTCACAGCTCAAAACACTGAGGCTCCAAAAGAATAATTTGGGCCTAACCGCAATTAGAATCCAGGTTTTCAGATGACTGGTACAATATTCATATTTCTGGAAAGGTGTGTAGAAACCATTTTTTTTTAAACTCCTATTCCGAGTACATAGAAATAGGGTTTCTTTTTTTTTTTTTAAGATGTTTTTTTATTTGTTAGAGAGAGAGAGAGCGAGCACAGGCAGACAGAGTGGCAGGCAGAGGCAGAGGGAGAAGCAGGCTCCCCACCAAGCAAGGAGCCCGATGTGGGACTCAATCCCAGGACGCTGGGATCATGACCTGAGCCGAAGGCAGCCGCTTAACCAACTGAGCCACCTAGGTGTCCCAGAAATAGGGTTTCTTAACAGTGGCACTATCAGCCTCTGGGACTGTATAATGCTTTGTAGTTGGGGGTTGTCCTGTACATTATAGGAAGTTTAGCAACATCCCTGGTCTCTACCTGCTGAGTGTAAGTAGACATCCACCCCCAAACCCCCCCTGCCATGTGTGATGATCAAAAAGGTCTCCAGATATTGTCACTTGTCCTCCTGGGGAGCAAACCACATCCAACTGATAACCACTTCAGGAGAGCACTTCACTATTTAAAGGGAACATGTGGTGAATCCTTTAGTAAACTACTCTTTGCTCTCTCCAAATTTGTATTTCTGCATACTAGGTTGTCTTAAATTAGAAAATACCTTCTTTTCGGGGCGCCTGGGTGGCTCAGTGGGTTAAAGCCTCTGCCTTCCGCTCAGGTCATGATCTCAGGGTCCTGGGATCGAGCCCCGCATCGGGCTCTCTGATCAGCAGGGAGCCTGCTTCCTCCTCTCTCTCTGCCTGCCTCTCTGCCTACTTGTGATCTCTCTCTGTCAAATAAATAAATAAAATCTTTATAAAAAAAAGAAAATACCTTCTTTTCAAAGGAGAAAACCACCGATTTGGGCTGTGTGGGGGTAATCACCTAGAAAAATGTGATGCCTTTCTTTTCCCTCAAAATATTATTATGTTCATAGAAGTGATGTCACAAAGATTCAACAGAATATGCTCACAGCATAAAGATTAGAACAGATTTAACTTAAGCAAATAGAGCAATTTCTCTTTAAGAATTAGCTATATTCAATATCTGAAAATTCAACTGTTTGCAGTTATTTTTTCATTCCCCTAAATACACAGAATTCACTTTTAAAGCAGGAAATACAGACCTTCCTCCATCTAAGAGACTGTGAAAAATACCTTTTTCCTAAAGATAGCTAGACTCAAACTTCCTAATCAAACAGATCAGGAAAGAGAAGTTAAGTGGCAGGAATGACTAACAAACAGATAGCAAATCGTCCATCTGACCCTTGAGGCAACTCATAAGACACTCATGGCCTCACCTAGATGGACCAGACAGTTTAGCATCCAAACTGGGATACTTGTGACAGCCAGAGGGGGCACCAGTAATAACTGTGCTGGGACAAGGGGCATAAACTGAATTGTCCCGGGCAAACCGGGATGTGTGCTCACCCTAGCCTGCTCACAGAAACACACCACTGCCAGACTCTTATCATACTAGAGAGCCCCAAAACTTAGTAGCTTAAAACAAAACCATTTATCATTTCTCACCCATCTGTATGTTGGCTGTGGTTCAGCTGATCTAGACTGATCTCAACCAGGCAACTCTGCTACAGACCATAATAACGACGAAAATGGCTGTTTCTCACTCCAGGCCTGTGAGTCAACCAGGCCAGTTCTGCTCCACGTGTCATTTATCATTCTTGGACTAGAAAACTATCTGGTATGTGTTCTTCTCATGACACCCACAGAGGTGAAGATGGCAAGCAGAACTGCCATGAATTTCCTTAAGACATAGGCCAGAACTGGCACATTGCCACTTCTACCCACGTGCCACTGACCAAAGCAAGTCACATTGCCAGGCACAAAATTAAGGGGCAAAGAAATAAACTGCCCACAATGAGGCCATGATAAAGGTATGAAAGCAGGAAGAAGTGAGTAATTAGGGCACTCATTCAATCTAACACAGAGGCTTCACCCATCCCAACCTCATCACCACCAGTCCCACACATACACATACCTCAGGAAGGGTAGGGGGAGTCTGTTTGCCTTCATACAATGTGACATGATGCTGACTCAGTTCCTGACATACAGTCATGTAAGCTTCAGAATCCAGAGTCCGTTTCTAGTTTTCATAAGAACTCTGAAAAATGGAAATTTTTTTCTAGGAGAGTATAAAAGCATAACTCTTCAGCCAATAGGCATCCAGAATTCCTCAATAAAATTCTCAAATCTGCTCAAAATTGCAACCAGTCCCCAACTCAAGCTAAGAGGCAGGGCCAGTTTTAAGTTGGGGGTTAATTTCCCCCAGACACGCCTGTGCTATTTGACAGTGACAGTTCCTAACCTTCCCAGAGGAGTTTTGTTTAAAAAGCATATATTAATAAAAATGTCAACAACAACATCTTTGGGAGGTAACCTGGAATAATTCACAATAAATTAACACTTCCCGTCAAAGAGACATTGCAGCTTATAAGAATGTCACTTTGTGAGAAGTGGGAGTCCCAAAGCCATGTGACTTCCATCTGCAGTTTGCAAGCCCACTCAGAGCCCACCAGGGGATAATTACTTGCTAAAATGTACCCATCCCAGCAGAATATATTTGTTATGATTCAATTCTCTCACAGCATGAAGGAGACTCTGGTCTGGTGGATAAAGCCCTGAAGGAATAAGAAACTCCATTCCCCACCACTTGGCTGTGTGACCTTGAGCTGTTCACTAAACCTCTCCGATTCCTTGGTTTCACAGTCTATGGAGTAAGACTTCAGACCTCTGCTAACCCTGAGAATGACATGAAGAAGAGTCACTAGATCCTTATCTGAAAAGGCCTGAAACCCTGTTTTCCTCTACCCAGAAGAAAAGGAATTACTTCTACATTAATTTCTCACCCTGGACACTCAATATAAAATTACTTTTTTAGGAGCAAAATCAAATATCAGGCAGATGCATCACAAACTGAATTTAGGGGGAAGAGTTACTAAAGTCACAGAAGGATCTCACCATTGAGCAGCCTACCTTTAATGGGCCAAAGACAAGACCATTCAGCTAGTTACCATGGGCCTGTAGAAATTTCAAGAGTAAAATGATTACCACCCACAATTCATGAGGAACAGATTTTGGCAAGATAGGGATTTTAGTGGTTAATTTGGCTGTTTCCACCCAACCTCCATATCTCCCTCCCATATCTCTCTGTGTGTCAATCATGTCATTTGGAGAGGGGAGGGGAAGGACTGATGCTATGGATAAGGTATAATCCTGTTCCCCCATGCCAAGGTGATTGGTTCAAGTAGCTCAGGTCTAAGCCTGACATTACTTAATCACAGGATTTGATCATGAATGCTCATGTGATTCATTTTGAACCAGTGATGCAGATGTGAAGACAAGACATGCTATAGACATTTTACCATCATATGGTGGGGGGGTGGATAAAGGAAAAGAAGTTAGGTTTTTGATAAAATTTTTGAACTACTGAGTCTAATCAGTTCTCAAGTAGTCTTACCTCTGTCTCTTCCAGAGATGTGAGTCAATGCATCTCCCTTATTATTTAGACCAGTTTTGGTAGGTTTTGTCTTATCTGAATCTCAAAGCATCCTAACTGATAGAGGAACTAAAAGAGTCAAGAGCATGGTCACTAGCCCTGAGATTACCTAAAGGAGGAAATGTGAAAGTGCTTAGTCCAGAGAGAAAAGGTTGGAACAGAGGTACTAAAAGGGAAAGATCATCTCCAAGTAATTATTACCCCCCTCCCCCCGTAGCTCCTGGAGATACCCTGTTTGATTGAACAAAACAAATGAGTTGTAAACACCCTTCTGATCTATAAAAAACAAGCCAATCTGAAAATAATTCAAGATAAATAGGTGCTTCCATGGCCACACTCACTTGGTGGGACTGTCTCCTCCTAGAAATTACTCTGGATTCATTTCTGGGCATATCAAACCCAAGTTCATAAGGCTACACATAAACTCTGAGCTACACATAAACTCGAACCAGAAGCAGGGCCAACTAGGCCCACGCCTAGAATTTCAGCTCTGCAGGGCTGTGGATTTATTCAGCAACACCAAGGATGACATCTACATAAAGGACTTCTACAGAGGTTCCTGCAGGGGGAGTAAAGAGATGATTGAATAACAGAGAAGTTAGATGGAAGACCCAGGCTTTCTTATTTGTCACACCCAACCTAGGTCTCCAAGTAGGACTAGACTCTATTCTTCCCAGAGAATCCAGGAATGAAAGTGCAAGAGAGACCCATAAAGAGCCAGGAGTTCCTAAAGTAGTTCCTTGATTAGAATTGTAGACTAAAGTTTGGGCAGTTTCTCTGACCCTAATACAATCCTGCCTCTTGGAACCACAGAATCACAGAACAGGAGAACAGTAAAGGTCTTTAGAAATCACCTTGTTCTATCTTCTTTTTTTGATGGCATGGGACTGAGTCTGGGATAAGGAAAGTACCTTGTTTCAGATCTTTGAACACCTTCCTCTGTCCACCCATGGTACCTGGTGCATACTGTTTTCACAGCATTTACCATGTTACATTGTCATTGCCACTGAATACATCTGCTCCTTCTCTGAACTTGAAATTCATTGAAAGCAGAAATTGTCTGCTCCCTTATATCCCTGGTACCTACCAGAGTCTGTCACATAGCAGGTGGTCAAACGTTTGTTGAAGATATCAAAGTTTCAAGTCCAACAGTGATGAAGTTATCTTTCTATTAGGCAAAGGATATAGAATCTTGGTTTCCTTACTCTTAAAAAGCATAGCAGTTTCCTTCCAATGAATCAGGATGATTTTTGTCATTATTTTCCTTATTTTCAAGGTATCAAGTGAATAAGTACGAGGATCAATGTCTAGTTAGACCTTCTCCCCCAAATTCACTGGCCAACATTTTTTTCTGCTTACCCAAGTGCCCTGATCCCAAGCCTGAAAGGAACGGAAACCTCATGTAGAGAAGTGCTATTTTCCTTTTTGTATTGTAAATGTTAAAACTTTGTATTTTCCTTCTGGCTCAACACCCCCACAAACCAAACAGGCTGTGAGCACCCCCTCACCTCCCCACCCCCCTACCCCCCCACCCCTGGTGACTGGGTGCCCCACTGTGATAAGGCTGGCCCCTGCCACAAGTTCCCCTTCTTGCCCTCCCCTGACTCTGACCTAGTGTCATTCAAATGCACCAATGAAATCACCTCATGCCTTTTGCTTGTATGCTCCATTCTGATAAAACACTTGCCTATTGGTCAACCTCTCCCTCTCTCCCCATCTGCTTGGTTGAGTCCATCCTTTGGACTCAACCCATCCTTTGCTCCCCTGCCCTGTGTGGCCTTCCTTCATGGTATACAGTGACTGTTTCTCTAAAACTTGTGAGTATAATAAACTTTATTTTCTGGTGCCTCTCTTGTGTCCCCTTTTGTGGCTACACCTGACTAACCATTTCATGAGAGAATACAAACAACTTCTCCATAGAACTGCAATGAATTCTTTACTTGCCACTTAAACTGTCTCATAGAGCTCCTTTAGAAGTTCAGACAATGGGTCCTAAGACTCCCAGGTAATTCCAAATCCAGCAGAGATCCCTCTTAACCACAGAGAGAGCGCTAGATGTGCGGCTTTGTCTGTAACTTCTGGCGGCTATGATGCTGCTAGTACGATCTCTGGCTCCTCACTGGAAAAACAAAGCTGAAGTTCTAAAAACGTCTCACTGTTTTCTTGCGTGAGGGATTGAATGCAAAAGAATTTGCATGTATTATACAGACTTTTCAACCAACAGCAATATGCCTAGTTCACCACTGTGTCCCTGCTGGTTCAGATGGGACTGATCCAATTCTGCTAACAGCTGCCACTAACAGCTAAAAGTTTAAAAAGTGGCAGCCAATGAAAGAGAGAAAAACAGATAGTGGGCCGGAGAGACTGACAATGGGAAGGATAGGTGCCATTTACAGTGATGAGTCCAATAGAGGATTTTCAAGTTCAGAGGCATTGAAACGCTTTTCGTCCACTCGTCTTTTGTTACTGATCCACTCCGTTACTCTTCAAATGACAGTGAAGATGGCCACGAACCTCTTCATCCACCTTTTCTGATGGCTAGCCACACACGGATGCTTTCAGCAGTGAAGTGAGGTGTGCTGAAACCATCCCCCTCCAACCAAAATGTATTGTCTCCGTACCTGAAATCAAAACTGAAACTCCTCATTAGAGTCAGTCCTTTGGGTCAAGGCACTGAAGGCTCCTATTACAATACAACTATGTTATCTGAAAGAGGACCATATAGTGCCTAACACAGAGTAGAGGTTCTCTAAATGTCCTTTTTCATATCAAATTGTCACTGCCTGCCATTAGAACCTTAGTAAAGATTCATCTACAAGATTCTCTCCTGTCTCCAAGGGCTCTTGAGGAATCCTGATGGGAGGATTTTGATAGAGCACTGGCAAGGACTTGATGGCAGAGTCTGAGTTCTGGGGATGGTGTGGAAAGGGGAGGCTGAGAGCATGAGACACTTTGGGAGAGAAAGGGCACTTTTAAAAAGGTGAGAAAGAGGGAAAGGAGTTTGGAAATTAACTGATTCTTCTATGAGCCAGGCACTCAATTAGATGCTTTTGTACCCACTATTTTAATCCTTATTTAATTCACAACCACTTTATAGGGAAAGAAGTAGTAATATTCCCATTTTGCAGATGGGAAAATTGGAGTTGAGATTAAGAAAGTTGTTCAAGGTCACACACTGCCTATATGTAATGGAATATAGACTTGAACCTCAACTTGTCATCTAAGCCTATATTCCTTAACCATGCCATGTCACTCTCCACACTTGTCAAGGGGTGGACAATCTGGTCTCTCTTACATCCTTTGCCCTAAAGCTTCAACCACTTTCAAATTCAGTCTCCTGTGACAGCCAGATTTCTCCCTCATTCCTAGCCATGGACTATCCAAATGGAAATAAAAGATTTCCACGAGTGGTGGAATAGAAAGAGATTTTGCATTATCAGAATGGTTATAAAGTTGGGGAGAGACTGGAACCATTTTTTTTTTTGGTTGCTCAAGGGTTTGGAAACTTTCTATTCCAGCCTCCAATCTGTGTCACGCCAAATTCAAAGTTCTGGAGTAACTGGTGGACAAGTTGGGTCCCTGCCCAGTATCCCCTGCCCCACCCACAGCAGTTTCCTGTACATTGGCAGCAACATTCATTTTTCCAATAGACCAGGATGAGAGGATATGAAGAAGAGAGTCGCTGGCACGGAGAGGAATAAAATTTGTCTCTCCCAGAGTAGCTGGAGTAGGAGTGATAGACTTGGGAGATAAGGAAGCTTCTTTCCTCCCACCACTGGAGAAAGGGGCTAAGGACAAGAGTCTATGGCCCCACATAAGATCTTGTGGAGGGACCACCCCCCAACGGAGATCCAGGCTGCACTGCCTGATTTGGAAGGTTCTTTCCTCTCCTTAGAACAAGGAATGTAAGAGAACTGGTGGATAATTGATAGCCTCTGGGGTCATCAGTCAGGGGCCCAGGCTGCTTTGTCCAGAGGCTACAGCAAGGGAGCAAAGGATCTAGGGACAGTTTCCTCCAACCTTAACTTTCAATCCTCGCCCTTATCCCAGCACATTCCCACACCTCTCTCCTTCGTCGGTGGGACTGAGAGTCCCTTCTATTAACCTTTTAGTTACCACTTCCACGCACATACTTTTCTACGCCCTCTAAAACAGTCAACCCCACACTGCGCATCACTGCCCTCTCCCCCCCCCGCCGCCGCCGCCGCAAGCCCGGCTCTGCACTTGGGTAAGGGGAGGTACTGGCCTCCAAGAGCAGTGGGGGAGTAGGGGGGCCGGTCGTTCACTTGCCCTCGGATCTGTGCTGTAAAAACGGAGCGGCAGGGACCAGGCATGCGCAGCATCTTGGGCGCATTGTGATGGGAACTGCTTGGAGTCTCTACAAAGACTCCGGAGTAACCGCTAACCGCCCCCCCCCCCACCCCCCCCCCCCATGATACACACACAAAAGCAGAGGCAATGCAGCTTTTCTTTCTTTCTTTCTTTCTTTCTTCCGTCCTTCCTTTCTTTCTTTCTTTCTTTTTTTTTTTTTTAAAGAGCCAGTTGCCGCTTGAAAGGCTAGCCCAAGTGAAGGCTAGTGTATTTCTATCGATCCCATCTTCGGTGTTGACAAACGCCAGCACCGAAGCTTTGCAGTCCGGGGCTGCAGTTTGCAGTGGAGCTAGGCGGTGTGCGGCTTTAATTCCACGTCAGATCAACTTTGATCAATATCCCCCTACCGGCCCAATTGGAAGAGCCCAATTCACCGGCGCTGAGCCTTTTCGCTCTTTCCTTCTTTTTTCCCCTCTTTAGACCCACCATCTTCTCGGGGAAGAAAAGCCTAGGATTTTCTTTATAATTTCTTTCTGTCTCTCTCTTTTGTTTCTTTGGGGGTTTTGTTTGTTTGTTTTGTTTCTCGGTGTTTCATCTTTTTTGTTTTGTTCGCTGTTTTAGGTTTTTATTCTCTCTCTCTCACATTCTCTCTCACGTAGTGATAGGGAGAGAGATCGCTTTGGAGAACGGAGCTTGCAGCCAATGAACCCGCCTTCCAGATTGGTGTGAAGACAGAAGTGAGGTGGGGGGCGGGGAGGGGGTGTGAGAGAGCCGGGAGAGGGAGCAAGGAAGGGAGAGAGAGAGAGAGAGAGAGAGAGGAGGCGGTGGAGGAGGAGGACTAGTGTGGGGTGGAAAGGAAGAGTGAGCGAGAGCAAGTTGAGGGGAGGGGGTGGAAGAGCCGGCGAATTCTTTTTCTTTTGCTATTATTATTTTGACGACTCCTGAGTTGCGCCCATGCTCTTGTCAGCTTCGTTTTAGGCGTAGCATGGCCAGGCAGAAGAAAATGGGGCAAAACGTGCTCCGGGCGGTCTTCTTATTAGTCCTGGGGCTTTTGGGTCATTCTCACGGAGGATTCCCCAACACCATCAGTATAGGTAAGCGTGAGCAAGCAGCCAGTCTGGCCGGACTCCCCTGAGCCCGAGACCACTGCCCCCGCGGGGCTAGTGCGGCCGCGGGTCCCCATCCTGCATGGCCTCGGGAGGGGACCGGGGATGGGGACCGGGGATGGGGACCGGGCAGGAGCCGCGGGGATCTGAGCCCCAGGGAGCCGGCTGGTCTGTGGAGCTGCGGGGACAGTAGAGGGGTCTCCTGAGGCTGGGAGTGGGAGCGGTGGGCTGGCGGGGTTTCCGATTAGAGCGGAGCAGGGGAGACATGCGGAAGGCCGTGAGGCTGCAAAGGGGCGAAGAGTCTCGGGTTTTCGGCTCGTTGCTCTGGACTTTGCCATAGCGTGTGTGCCGCGGCTGGAAGTTGTCCCAGGGTGATGCCGCCTGTCTGGCCGCGCCAGGGCGCCCCGTCCCATGTCTCCCTCTGCCAGAGACTGGCTAGAGCTGGGGGAGCTGGAAGCCCACCCTGGATCGCCCAGACCCGGGCGGCAGCCGGGGTCGGTGGCGGATGGGGTAGGAGGCGGGGGTGAGGCAGCGAGCAGTGCGAGCGAGCCGGCGGGCAGGCAGGCGACGAAGTCACGCAGACCATGAATTCATGAATTGCCGCTGTGTCTGTCTGGAGCCCGGCTCCCGGGCGCTGGGAGAGAGTTCTCTCAGCTTCTGTCTTGTATTTACAAGTCGAGAAGTTAGAATCTTTGCCGTTACCGAACCAAACCCCGGTAGTGTCCAGGGTGGGGGGTGGATGGCTACCGGGGATAAGATGGGGCAGCAGGGGAAATGGAATTGTTTTTCTTCCCAACTCTTCCCTTTGCACCAGGAAAAGATGAACCAGCTTGTGGAGATGGGCGTCGGGGAGACGGGAGTGGGGGGAGGGGTGGGGGGGAGAGAAGTGGAGAGGAAGCTATTGCCTGAGAAAGAACCAAGTCCCGCGCTTGGTTCCATCGTCCTACCCCAAAGCAACCGCCTCTTCCCGGTCTCGCCTTTCCCCCTTGTCTCTGGCCTCTTCTCTTCCTCTTCAGTCAAGAAGAAAACCAGGTTTCTCTTGGCCAAAATTTGAGTTCGCAAGAGTCTAGAAAGACACACAGGTTGAAAATCAATAATCACGGCACACCCCGGTGCCATTGAAATATGTCCCCTATCTGTAATGCTCCCCAATTTCTAGCCGGTCCTAGGGGGGAACACGAACCAAATGTCGGTTCCTTTTGCTTATAGGTGGACTTTTCATGAGAAACACGGTGCAGGAGCACAGCGCTTTCCGCTTTGCCGTGCAGTTATACAACACCAACCAGAACACCACGGAGAAGCCCTTCCATTTGAATTACCACGTAGATCACTTGGATTCTTCTAATAGTTTTTCTGTGACTAATGCTTGTAAGTAGATCTCCTTTTCCTCCCTTTGGGACTTTCGGGACCTCACATGAATTTTGCTTGTGGGACTTGGGGTCTGCGTGTGTGCTGGAGGGGGGGGTGTGATTGCCTCAGTAGACATTTCAGGGGCTCTCATCAATCCAGGTTTCATGCGACATAAATCAACTCTGTAGGTTCCCGCTGAGGGACTTAAGCCAGTGCACAAAACTCTATTGTGAATAATGTTAGATGCAAAAGTTTTATTTCCCTTCTTGCTAAACTGGCGTTCCCTCCCCGACACCCCCTCTCTGGGCTGGGGGGAAAAAAAAGAAAGAAAAAACAGCATGGTTGTTCAGGGAAATTTTTTCAGATGGGATGAAAAAAAAAAAGAAACCTCTTCATTGAGTCAATTCAGGATGTACATTACTTGACTGTTAAAGCTCGCTCCTGGCTGTAGGAATGAGCTGAATTTGACAATCACCAAATATTTAGGAGCCAGATATGAGAAATTCTGCAAACAAGTGACCTTGAGGCACAGATCACGCTGGGTTTCTTGGCCTCTTTCTGTCCTATAATATCACCTTTCTTACTGAGAGAGCTCTGATGGGAACTGATAAGACTACAAACTCATTACAAGTGATGAATGCCTGGCAAACTGAAGAGAATGGAGAAGACAATGCTTGAGTTACTATTAGGGAAGCTATTTCTGATATCCCTAGTATTGTTCACACACCCACCCCCTTCTTAAGGACCACAGAGTTCTTAGAGCAAAAGGTGGAGGGAGAAGGGGAGGCTTGCAGCAGAAAACCTAAATATCAAAAAGGATGAATTTCATCAGCCCCAAAGCCATTTCTAAAATACCTATTTGTGCTCTGTGATTGTTCCTCTGGAAAGGGAACGTTTTGAGAAGCAAAACCATTGGACACAGGTTTTTCTTGAAAGGAATGTTTTATGAGAAAGACTGGTAATTCTTCATCTAGGCTGATTTTACTAAAACTTTTCACAACAATGAGGCTGATGATGGCATAAATATGTTTTGATTTTACGGCTGGGGTAGTTTGGCATTTGGGGTTTTTAAATTTCATTTCAAGGGAGAAATGATATTTATGTTTCTTTGGGGGAAACTTTGTATATAACTTTCTTCAAATGCTTCTGCTTCAAAGGATATGTGATTTCCAAAAATTCTTGGAAGGGTTACCAAGGGCACAGGTTCCTTGGATTTGAAGGCTTAGGTCAAGGGGATGGGGGTGAAGTACTTTGCAAGAAATGTGACACTTTAGCAGGTTTAAGAAAATTTTAGCTGAAGGTACAGATCCTTATATGAACATGTTCTGAGATACTCTGTATTTGACATTCATTGGCTTTCCGACATTGACAAAAATAGGAACTTATTAATTCCAGCTAAGTGTGAAAGTTACAAAATGTCTGTCTATACTTTGCATCTTATTTCAGTAATCCCAGCCTGTCGCTACAGCACTTACAACACACATCTGACTCTTAATCCTGCAGCACTGTGATCTTGTCAAGAAGCTGAATCTCAAATACAGCTTCCTAAGTATCAATTAGAGCAGATTTAAAACCAAATACATAAAACTAGCAGGATTTATTAATAATAATGAATAATATTTATTTCAACTCATTTTAGTGTCTTTCCACTGATGGGAACTGGGATAAGAATGCCAATTAACTTCTTAAGAATGACTGATTTCCAAGGTCTTTGGTCCTGTTTTTCTGTGGCCAAATTGGATTGACACCCACCTGCTAGGGGCCGTAGGAACCCTACCAAGTAGTAAGAAGTAAATGGTCCTTGCCTTGTGAAAAGCTCAGGCTTGAGAACAATTGAGGCAATAAGTCGTTCATATTGGTGTTGAGTTGCTTTAATGTCTTAACCTCCCAGGGCAATAAAGGAACAAGCATGGGACAGGAAAAGAAATTGATCAGTTCCCATACCCTCAATCCACAGCACTTGTGTTTAAAACCTTACAAGGCTAGGTTATGGCTGAGGGCTTGAAAATGTAGGATAACGGGTGTGGCTCACTGGGCAACAAGAAAGACGAAACAAAAAAGTGACCTTGCTTTTAGTTATACCAAATACACATGTATGCACACAAAGACACACACAGAAGAAATAGCCAGAAACCAGTGATGTGTACCCAGCTGCCTGTTGCACTCTCAGACGTAACAGCTCAGAAGGCAGAGGAAGAAAGCTACCATCTTCTCTGGTCCCTGAAACAGTTCCTCTCTGAATGTCACAATCATTGAATGGGTGCCAGATCCCAAAGCTGTCTCCGGGCAGCTGCTGCTTAGAAAGCTTAGTATGAGAAAGATGACTAGTCCAACCACAGTTTGATAGTCTCTGAATGCAGAAAACAAGTGTTTCTAGGGTCCATGGGAGCCCTGAAAGTGTAGCTCATCCTACCCGCACCCCCCCCCCGCCTTAATTGTTCTTTTTCCCAGAGAAATAAAGGTCATATATCTCAGATGCTGGCATAGCAATACTAGTTCAGGACTGAAACCTGGTGGGTGGTCCCAGGTTCCATTCTTCCAAGTGATTGCACTATTGTGCAGAGAAGAACCCCCCCCCCCCCGGATCCTCTCTCCTGTCCCTTCCTGGAGACCTAGGGAGAACCGGAGGAAAACCCTTATGAGTCCAAATCTGGTCACCCACCTCTCCTCTCTGATTCAGTTGGAACAGATAGGCAAAAATTAAAGAAACTTTTCCCTGTTTCCATTCAGAATTCCTAGTTTCAGCCTATCCTAGCCCTAGAATTGATTTCTTCCGGTGGTATTCCCTGCATCCCCAGTCCTTGGGCTGGCTCACACTTTCCAGGGCTTAGGTATGCAGGTAAATGAACTCCTAAAGAATAAACAAAGGGTAATGCTTTCTGTGTGTGTCCTTGCTCCACATCCCCTCCCCCAGTGTATTCAGAAGGTTATTTAAAGACTCTTCTCCACCAGCAACCAATTTTTTTTTTCTGCACAACACCCAAGATGTTTACTTAAGACAGACTCCAACTTTGTTCTGTCTTAAGAGGCCAATAAAAAGCCTCTTTGGCTTTGAAACGTGGATCATTTGGGATCTCAGTTCAGAGGTGAATTGAAGTTTATTGAAGATACTCAACTGATTTGGAGCACATGTTCCCATTTCATAGGAATTAATTGAGCTTGCTGTCTGACTTTTCAATTTAGCTAGATGACCCCAGAAAGGAGGATGATATGAATGTTATAGTTTCAGGATGCATGCGTTCACACACACACAACTAGTGTGTATAAAAAGAGATGTACACACAGGTTTTTAAGTTCCATGTCCGTTCTTGAAAAACCCCATCTGATCATCCTGGGGTTTTGGGGGTTGTGGAAACAAGAGGAAGGGCCGGGTCTCATTTATGGTCTCATTTACGTGGCTTTGCTGCTTTGGTTGCTCAGGAGCCGCCTCGGATTCCCTTGAAGTCCCCTCCCGTGTCCTGCTGCTGTGCACTTGTAGTGCACTCCACACTACATCGCCCCAGCCTCTGCAGTGTCAGCTCATTAGCACACAGATCTCATATCCCCTCTCCGCACTGTCATTGCAAAAATTGCTGTTGTACACCTTTACAGCCAACAAATGTGCTCGTGGATTACGCACTGTTTGCAAGAAGCAAGGAAAAGGCAAATGTAACCTTAAAGGTTATTCACCACGGAATTATGCTTTAAACGTGTTGGCTTAAATAAAAATCTGTTGATAGAGGCGCAATAGTGATGGTGGGACTTAGGAGCACAGTCTCTAATGTAGCCCCTGGCAAAACCCCTTTGGCTGCCTAAATCTAACTCATCAGCTGCACATTTTTATTCCATTAATTTTTTTTTGAGCCCCGTGAAGTATACCTGCTGAGAGCATGCTCCTTTTATAACTGAGCGCATTTCACTACCAAGTGTACTGAGCTGAGACAGGTTTCCGTCTCTTTGCCCACAGAGTCACAATCTAATTATCTAATTATTCTAATTGCCAGGATCCATTTAACAGTTGAGGTCCATTTGGGAAGGAACCATCTCCCCTGCTCGGCTTCTCTGTTGTTTGGTGGGTTTGGTTTTGTTTTCGTGTTGGTCTTTTTCACATAGTCTTTGGACCAGGGTGAAGACCTGCAGTATCACTGCTCCTGCCCTCAAATGGATCTGCGGATCTGCGTCTTGCTAACCAATGTCAACTGCTCCAGCTCCACCACCCACCCTCAGCTCCCCATATTTGTGCCTCTGCTGCTGTCCCTCTCCTCTGTCTGCTGGCCAGTCTTCAATAAGCTCCCTGGCTTAGCTCACTTCTTGGACCCTCTGGCCGGCTGGCTTAGCCCACTGAAGCACGAAGAGGTCACCTCCGTGGTGCCAAAGACTTAAGTCACCTTCTCACAAGGTTTATTATGTTTTTTTTAATCTATTTTTTATGTGGAGAGGAGGGAGGAAGGTGATGCTGTTCATTTGGGCCATAAAAATAGATGGCAATCAGCAGGCTGTAAAGGTGAGCTTCTAGCAAAGTGTACTGCCTCCCCTAGAAGACAGCTTCCTGTTGATCTACTAAGTGGGAACAGGCAAGAAAGGGTTTGAGGGGAAGGAACAAAGAAAACTATTGTTCTCTCTCTAAGCTTAGAGCCAGATTAGCCACGGTTTTTCTTCCTCTCGGCAATTTTAACTTTTTCCCCCTAAAATGAGACTAGTTTTCCACATCCTCACACTGACAGCTATCCGAGGTTTCTGTAATTCTGCCTTTTCCTCCCTACTCCCCAAGATGGAATGAGAATATTGGGGACTGGTTGTGATTTTTACGCTCTTGTTTGGGCTTCTGGTGGATTTATTTTGAAATGTCATTATGAGGGGTAGTCAGAGATGATTGGCTGGTTTGATTTTAAGAGACTGGAAAATAAATAAGGCTCCAGAGGCTTTGTTGTTAGTCTTCCTTTGTAAATAAGAGATTTGTCATTTTTTATACAGTGGGTTAAAGGATTAATAGCATGGATTTTCAGAGAGGGCCAGAATTTGAGAAGAGAGAATTCACAACTTTGGGGGAGTAAACATGCTTATTAGGATGATTTGCTTTGAACTCCTCAGATTGAGACAGCAAACAGATTTGAAGGCCATTTCACAAAACTTTCTACCTTCTCTGCGGGTCAGGAATATTATCTGCATACCTTACCTGGTCTGTTAAAAGAAATCACATTTTGACTTTGTTCTTTTGGCTTTGATACTTCGGGTCTAAGTAGATTAAATGTCCGCAGGAAGGTGCAATTAAAACCCTAGGTGGGGGCGATGGGTGTTCTTCAGCAGGAGTGTGGGAGTTGTGCAGACGCAAAAGGAACTCCCTCCCTGCTTGGGAAATGTCTGGGCTCCAGACGTAGAGCTACAAATAGCCTCAGCCTGTGTGTGGGATGAGCCTTGAGCTAGGGCAGCAGCCCCCCAAAAAGGGTCAGTTCTTGGCAAAAGGTGAACACAAGCAGAATGTGTCCTCTTTCACACTTCTACTTCTTCTCTTGCCATAATTTCCTCCTCTGGCTCTGCCTGACCAGCCCTCCACGGCCTTCTGCTTATCTCTGAGTGGCCCCTTCTCTGGTATTCTATCCACAATAAACTTACCTAGGTACTGTTCTCTGCTCTGGACTTTTCTGCTTCTTCTCTGTCAGAATATCCCTGCTCTTGATCTATCTTCTTGAGGGCCTACACTCTACTTTAGGGGTGACAGCATTTTATCTAATATAGGAATCTAGCCAAAAGTGGCTGTTAAGGGGTTTTGTATACCTAATGGGAATATCTGCTTTAAAACCAGAGACTGGGGGCGCCTGGGTGGCTCAGTGGGTTAAAGCCTCTGCCTTCAGCTCAGGTCATGATCCCAGGGTCCTGGGATGGAGCCCCGCATCGGGCTCTCTGCTCAGTGGGGAGCCTGCTTCCTCATCTCTCTCTGCCTGCCTCTCTGCCTGCTTGTGATCTCTCTGTCAAATTAATTAATTAATTAATTAAATCTTTAAAAAAATAATAAAAATAAAACCAGAGACTGTGGGAACCATAATGCCTCAGTTTCAAGGAAGGAAAGATACACAAGTGGGTGTGTTTCTGGACATGATGCACAGAGTGGCAGTTCGCTCTACCCAAAGCAAAGATAAGCTGGCCCCGGTCAGTAAAGATCAGCAGGCCAAAGTAAAAAGTTACCTGTGCATGGGAGGTTCAGTGTGAGTACACCTAAGGCACAGGGCAAGTGCAGCTTCACCAGGTCAAACTTGGACTTTGTGGTAATTTCAGGAGTAGCCACAGTTCCTAGGGATTCATTTTATTCAGGAGGCAAATATGCACGATTTTTTCAAAAATATGTCAACCATACCTCAATTAAATGGTCTAAACAAGTGTAAACTTTTCATATGTACTACCAAAATAAAAAAAAGAGGCTGTTGTAAAATCAGAAGGTGCCTCCATGGGCATTGGCTGGAGATACACCAGCATGGCACAGCAGTCACAGGAGGGGAGTAAGGTGGTGAGGAAGCTGAAAATTTTCATACGGAAGTGTCCTTTCCCTGGGCTGGCATGCAGAATGCAAGGATTACAAGGCAGCATTCCCCCTTCACAGACACTAAATGGTAGCTCTGGAGGGCTACAGAGAGGAAACAGAGCTGGCAAGGACCCCTTCACTCTATGGCCCATAGTTCAGTCTAGAACAGCACCTTTCAACATTTTATGAGCACACCAATCACCCAAGAATCTTGTGAAAATGAAGTTCCTGATTCAGTAGGTCTGCAGTAGTGTCCACGAATTTGCATCTCTAGCAAACTCCAAGGTGATGCCGATGCTGCTGGTACTCAAACCACTTTGAGTAAAATGCGTCCAGAGCAGGGAGACCGTGATTACCAAAGAAAAAGACTTTCCCAGACAAGTTCTTAACCCATCTATACCTCTTTGCCTTCCAAAGAAGGTTCTGTAAGAGACACATTTGGCTCATTCTCATTCAAGGATGTCCTTATCACATTCCCAGCAACCCTGTGCCCGGTTCAGCCATGTCTGTAGGTGGCATGATTAGATGTCTGATGAGAGCTTCTACTTGCTTTCTGTAGGGATTTGGAAGAGACTGGAAGGCAGGCTGAGAGAGGAGGTAGCTCATGAGCCCAGATGACAGAGTCTTGGCTTCTTGCCACACCCCGAAGTGTCCCTTTGAGAGACAACCTGCCTGAGAGAGTTAAGGTTGGCATGCAGTGGCAAGTGCCTTTTCACTTTACTTCTCTGGATCAATGCATGCCAGAAGGAGGCATGTAGCATCTGCTCCTCAGCTTTCTGACCTCCCTTAAACAGGGTGAGAATCAAGTAGTACAACACAACTCAAAGTCTGTCTGGTTCCCTAACAACCTGAAAAATCCACTCCATTTTCAAGGCTGGTTCCAAGAACACATTGTGAGGTAGAGGGGAGGAAAGAGAAGTAATGTCACTCTTGAACATATCTGAGCTGAGGACTGCTCCAGAGAAGTGATTAGAAGCTTACCTAGTGTCATTTGAGGACTGCCAGTGGCACCCTACTACCCTAAATATTGCCCCCTTACAGTGGTCTGCCATTAGTCTGAAATTCCACAAATGTATTTGTTTGTGTTACGGTACTTCAAGGCCTGTGCTAAAAAGCAAGGATACCATCTGAAAGTGAATGAGTTATATCCCTATCAGCCATTAAGATTTCAACCAGAATTCTTTGACCAAGTTACCCCCTATTACCTTGCAGAATCCTTAGAAGAGTTTTCCAAGACAGGTAAGTGCCCTCAAATGAGGCACCTTCCTAAGTGAGTGGGGACATTGAATGGATGGTGAGCAGTCAGTGGGGATTGGGAGACTCTTGAGGATGAGGAAGAGTCCCTCAAATACACTTCAGCTATTTGGCAAAATTTGACCTTCTCTGTCGATAAATTCTGGGAGTTTCTTCACTAAGATTTTAGTTGCCTTTAACCCTTCAATTCACACCATATTGATAGTGGTGAGTGTATCCTCTCTGCCATGCATGGTTGTTTGTTGCAACAGATGATCTCAGCCTCTAGATTCCCCACAATTACTGTGGGATATTTTCGGAAGTAAAACCAGTTTGTGATGAGGGATGGTGAGGATTTTTTAAACCTTTTTAAAAATGTTGCAATCAAAACCAGTTCCCTTTCAATTATCCATGATTGGCTCATGTACCTTGCCAATTACTTATTGCAGCAGGGGCCTCATTCTTGCAGCTGCCTAGAAAGGGATCAGGCTGCCAGCAATGATTGAGATAGGAAGGGACAGGACCCAGCATGCACAGGAGTAATTGTACGGATGTGGGTGTAGGTCTCTGTGTAGGTGAATACCTTTACACATTTAAGGTAGAAAGGCTGCCAACATCTACAGTCAGCCAGACCGTTACGGGGTCGCAAATATTCTTATATTTCATTGTTATCTCCAAATCTATTTATTGGTTAGTTTAAAACAGTTTTCTTTAATTGGACCGCTTACATCGAAATCACTAGAGATGTTTGTTAAACATATGATTTCCTAGGTCACACTCCAGATGTCTTAAGTCAGAAAATATAAGGGTAGGTCTTTTTTTTTTTAACAAGCTCTATTGGAGATTCTAATGCACACTCACTTTGGGAATCACTACTTTAATTAGCCCTCGTACTGCAAACAGAGATCTATGGATTCAGCTTGAACATTTGTTGAGCACCCACCAAGCTCCAGGCATTGTACCAGGCACTTACACATATGTGATTTCTGTAAGCAAGTGAGGTGTTTTGGCCCATGTGAGCATTAGTGAATGGCTCTCAGGTTGGAAATCCAAGGCTTGAGAGAACAAAGACTAGCCTCAAGTCACAGTCTCTGAGGTAAACAAAGCAAAACTCCTCTTTGCAATGGTAAATAGAGATAAGGCAATGATTTTATTTTTGAGTTCTCTTCTTTGCTTGTTAGCTAATGATTGGTCCTTAGTAATGCTCTAAACTAGATGGTATGGCAAATGCCAACCCATTTATTAAAAAATAGATGCACTGCCATTACTTTATATGGTGCCATCCTTGCTATCAACAAAGGCTGAAATTATATTGACTGTCATTCATTGAACCCATACTGTGAGGAAGACATGACTCTAAGCCTTCTAAATGCCTTATCTCATGGAATCAGCCCAACATTGCTAGAAAGGAGGTACTCTCATCTTCATTTTCCAAAAGAGGAATCCGAGGTGGCTCAAAACATACATAAGCAACTAGCTCCAAGTCACACAGCTGGATAATTAGCAAGGCCATGATTCTAGCTGAGATATTCCTGCCTCTAAAGTCTGGACTCAATTTCAACTGGGGTTGAAATCTCCAATATGTCAGTTGGGCCAGGTGTGGAGTGGTGGGGCCTGAGGCCATCTGGAGAATCCAAGCTCCTCACCTGAAGACACCTCAAATCCATTTTTTAAAAACCACTGCGGGATGATCAAAATATCTGCAGCAGACCTTGAGGAAGATGTGAGTCTCTGCCCTCTGCACTGCACTATCCCCCTTCCTCTAGCAGCTAAGTTACTAGTTGAAGGAAATTCTATTAACTCGTAGTTAAAAGTACTGAGAAGATCAGAAAATTTCTTCTGCACCAAAGAACTATTTGACCTCCCTCTTCTTGTGCCATCAAGGGTCCTCAGTATGCCAGAACCTTCTCCCCTTGGTGCACACACTTACGGTCCTATGTGCATACACTATATAGCCAGTGGACTTTCATGATTGATTAACAATGACTAACCCTCCTCCCGGCAATGCCGAGGCATGAGGCATGCTGCAAGAGCAGAACACTGGCACAGGGTCATTAACAAGTGCTCAGCAGGTCAGAAGAGGTGCTACCAGGGGTTGCTGTAGGGGAAACTGCTTAGATTCTGGTAAATGCAAATCCCAGGTCCACAAATGGGGAGCCACGGGGTACGGCTCTGCCAATATTCGCCCAGGATGGGAGCTTCCCATACACCCCAAGACAGAGGCTTACTAACTTTAGACCTGGGCCCAAAATAGAGATGTATAGTTAGTTTTGTGGAGCTGTGTAAACTGACCTAAGGTAATTTGATCATTCAAATGATTAGATGTGTTTTGTTGGATATCAGTAGCTTGCCATTGTTAAAGTGAGGACTATAGGTCTTCTCCCCATAATCTCACCATCAGATTGAAAAGTAAGCCTTAGACAAAATACTGTTTCTCATTAAAATAATAGCAAACAGGCATAAAAATAATTGAACAACCTGTTCTGTAGGCTCAGTCAAGTCCAGCAGCCTTTCCTTTTAGGTGCTCCAACAGCAGCTTGCATGAAGGTTCACTCGGGGCAGACAATATTCTAGTGGCAGGTAACCAAGAATCCTCATTAGTGTCTGCCCACAGGACTATTTGCAAATTAAGCCTAGGGTACCAGTTCTAATGGATAACACTATAAAGCTTATTAGATCCTTATATCTTCTTTCTGTTAGTTTGGGAACACCTCTACCATATTTCTAACCAATCAACATATATTGAACACTACTGAGGTCACCAATGAGAAATTTAATGTTAATTTTAAAAGCCTCTGGTGTTCATTAGAGATAAAGATACCTGACATGCTTGTAGAACCACTTCTTGGTTGAAATTTTTAAATGCTAGATAACCACTCTTGCTCTGTGTATTTCCCAGTAAGGAAACTGGACCCCCCACACACATCAGGGTGTAGATTCAAACTAAATAACCCACATCTATACCACACAATTTATGTTGAAGATTTATAAAGTAAATTACAGAAAATATAACATTTGAGATATCATGTTTCTTATGGCCTTGGAAAGCAATATAAACTGTAGGGGGAGTAGGGGCGTGGTGAAGTGAAAATGGAGCCAGATTAGGAGATCTATCTGAATGACCTCGGCAAGTCATTCTGTTCTCCCAGTTGAAGTTTTTATCTTTGTTAAAATGGGAAAGTTCTTCTGGTTGATCTCTAAGGAGGCTTTCATTTTTGACAACTACCATTCCCTCTTGCCTAATCCCTACCACCTCCTCTTCTAGTAACAGTCTCACTTCATTTCTTACTGAGGAAAGATCATCCAAAACGAAGCCCCGCAAATTCTTTGTCTACATCTAGAAACTTCTCTTTATATCAATGTATTCTCTGGCTCTACAAGACCATGAACAAACAATTAAATCCTTGAAACCAATGGATGGGGCTTCTAGCCAGTTGTGGTTTATCCTGGCTTGCATCTCACCTCTTCTACTTACGAGCTGTGAGAGCTTGGGACAAGTTTACTTAACTTCATTGTGCCTCAGATTTCCCAATTATAAAGTGGGGATAATAATAGTCTTCACCTCATAGGGTTGTGGAGAATTTCAAAATGAGACAATTTGCAGATCCACACAAAGCACTGAGAATAGTGCCTGGCACATATTGGATATTATTATTATCATCAACATAATCATTAGTTTAAAATCCTCTGAGCTTTTTGTCCTAAAAACAGAAACCTCATTTCATTTGAAAAGTAAAATCTCTTGTCACTTTAGGGACCAGATTTCCTTCCTGAACAGCTGCCCTCTGAGCCTTTCTATAGTTCTCATCTCTTCCCTGAGCCCAAGATTATTTTTTCCTGCCAAGAAAACCATCACAGCACCCTTTCAGATCACCAGCCCACCACCATGACCTTCTATATCCCTCAGCCGTGCATCCAAATTTGCCCATCCGGTTTGTCCCTTGGGAACGTCAGCTACTCAAATATACTGTGTAGTCAAAGAACTCAGAGATGCAATTTTCTGTATCATCTAAGGACTATGGGCTCAAGGGAAGACCTTGAGTCTTCTCTCCCAAATAAATAGTCTTCTTAATCCCTAAGTCCAACTACTTCCAATCACAAAAATGAATCATCCTTTCTGTTCTTTTGTGACAAGCCATTATGCAAACAGTACACAAGCAGTCCCCCTGACTTCCCAAAGGCCCAGGAGGCATCCACATGTCTCTCTGACAGTTGATTTGGAAGAAAACAGTTGGGCCAGGCTCCTAGGAGACTGGCTCTTCAGCCAGGCCCTGGAGATTCTCTTAGACATGGGGCTGCTTGCTGAGGGATGCAAGGAAAAGCAATAAGGAAATGCTCCGGAGTTTCCAGGAGGAAGCCCTTTCATTTCCTTGGACACGGTTGGCCCATTAGAGAGGGAGATTTCTCCATGGGTCCCAGAGACAAGAGTCCAAGGAACTGAGAAGACAGGAATTCCATATTGCCCTTTCTTTTCTAAAGCAGGCAGTGCCCTGGCACACAGACATTGCATTCATTTCCCTAGTCCTCCCCACTGCCTGGTGACACTGAGCATTTGCTAATCCTTTTAGTCTAATCCTTTTAGGCTCTTGCCATCCAGATGATGAGGGCTCAATAGAGACCCACTTCTGGCACATCTCTGAGTCCAGTCAACCCGTTGAGTAAACATCGCAGTCTCTTCCAAGAGTTCGGTCTACTTTGTGCAAGGGTTACTAACAGTGTCCTTTGACCTCCTGGTTTCTGTCAGTCTCAACTCTTCCTGTCACCCGTTTTTCCCTCTGCTGCTTGTAGATCTGGAGACTGTGAGGATTGAAAGACAATGAGGAAAGTTGAGCTTGCCCTTGGGCAGAGAGACCCAGAGCTGCCAAGCTCTGTGTACACTCACAGCTGATCCTTGGGTTCTACACCTAACTCTCTGGAGACAGGAGCTGCTGTTTCTCCTACTTAGTTTGGGAGCAACTGGAGGACAAAGGATGACTCTAGACTGCCTGCATTTGAACCTTGGCTCTGTCTTTTACTAGTCATGTGACCTGGGGCAAATGATCTAGCCTCTCTGACCTGGATTTCTCATCTGAAGAATGAAGATGAATATAATTGTAACTGACTTGTAAAGCGGCTGTGAAGACTGACTCAGATCATCCATTTGAAATATGTAACGTCACTCCTGGCATATAGCAAGCGTTCACTAAATGGTAACTGTCATTAAAATGGAGTGCTGGGGCAGTTGGTAAGTGGAGGAGAAGAATAGAATTAGTCAAAACCAAACTGTGGAAGAGATTCTTCCCATCTCTGGCCATCCCTCAAGCCCTCCAAATTAGTGTGTACCCTCTGTGAGTCTGTAGCTGAAACCAAGCCAGATGGGGTCACTTGAGTACTCACAATGCTGCCTCAAGCATAAGGGATTTTGCTTTAGGGCATAGCAAAGGAGAAAGAATTGACTTGATGACCCCAAAAGCCAACACATACACACCACTAGGTTCAATCATGCCACTGTTGAGTGGAATTGTCTAAAAGGACATGCTCCCTTCTGATTTTTTTAAAAATCTGAACTAGATATGCTTGGGGAAAGGTAGCATGGATAGTAATATGATAACCTTTGTAGATGCTCACTCGAAGGAAAGAACAGCTTTCCGTCAAATATAAAGTCTATTTTGATGTGTGGAGAGTGGGAGAGTGGAAAAGTAGATTCTGGAATCTCCACTTAGACAAGGAAAAATGTGGTGCCAGTTGAGCTCTCCTAGCTATGATTTTAATGAGTTCTTTTAATTAAGGGTGATATGTGGATAGAAGTTGAGAGTATATCAGTTTAAGTGGATGGATTTTCTTCTTTTGATGTTGCTTGCCTAAGTCAGACCAAAAATAGCAAAAGAAGGAGATATGGAAAAGGTTAAAGGAGAAATTTTGCTAATGTGATTTTCCAGCATTTCAGCCTCCTTCTTTCCCCAGAGCAAAGGCTAACTAGCTAATTCCACAAGCACAGACTCACTAGAAAGGATCCTGCTGACGACCACAGAGCCATGCAATCCTTTTCCTACCTCCTCTTCCTTTGTATTCTGGAGCTGAGCTGCCAGCCTGGTGTCTTCAGCAGGTCCAAACCTGGGTGATGACCAAAAGCAGGTTTTTTTTCCTTACTACCCCAGGGTGCTCTTGTTCTGCCTGTATCACCTCTTCTTCTCATTTCCTATCCAACCCAACTGCTATGTGGCCTCAAGGGATCACTGATCTATTTTCCCTCTCAGATGAGGAAATTGAGGAACAGAGAGGCTAAGTCATTATCTCAGAGTCACACAGCCAGTGGATGGCTAAATCAAGATTATAGTGTGGGTCTTCTCTTTCTTGGCACTTCTCTATGTTGTCTTCCCAACATAATCCCTTTTATTTTAACTTTCACTGTGACATCATGATGTCATGTATGAAAATAATGACAGCCTTGTCTTTATAAGTGACAGAGAGGAAGAAAAAAATCCACAGTTAGTGAATTAGAAATGAAGGAAAGCATGAGTTTCGTGGGCCACACGTAATGGTATCTTCTATTTAGTGACTCCGACATTAACCTGTCATCTTACCATCCTCTGATTTATAGTCATGAATAGACAAACAAAGTTTTGAAGGCCAGTTAGAGATACAGCAAGTAGTTCTATCTACTCCAACTACCTCTTTTGTGGATAACAATAGTGAGGGCAGGGAAGGGGCAGAGATTTGCCAGAGTTGATACATGGCAGCTCCCTAGTGGCAGAAGCAAGCTGAGGGTCTAGACGGCCAGATTCCCAGAGTGGGCTCTTTCTTATCACGGTGTGCAACCTTACCTGCAGAGTGTTGTACTAAAGCAACACCACAAGTTTTATTATGTTCCCATTTGTTGGTATCTTTCTTTTTCCTCTTAATTGTTTTATGTATATGTCATAATACCCCAATTAGATTTTTAAAACATAAGATATTTTGCTATGATTGTAGAACTCATAATGGTAAATTAATGCATGCTCATTGTAAAAACATATATACACACACACACTTCAAAAATATAGCTAAGAAAAAACATCCACGTAAAGTTAAAAATCACCCCAAATTTTGAGATTTTATCATATGCAAAGATGTGCATCCTGCCTTTTTACTTTATATTATATAGGGAACATTTTTCCAGAGTCCTTAAATGTTGTCTAAAAATTTTGGTTTTTAATATCTATAAATTACTCTGTCATATAGTGTCACTTTATGGCATATATATGCCATGATTTTATATAACCATTACCCAATTTTATGCAGTTAGCCAGATTCCCAATTCACTGAGGTTTATAATTACGCCTTTGCCTCCTGTAATATCTCTATCTTAGCACAGGTTTGAATGCACAGCAAATACTTAATAAATACTTGCTGACTGATGAGTTGCCTTGGCCTTTCTGGAGTGATTATTATTCCTCCCCCAGATAGGGCAGCCAAGCCAGAGCTTGACCTTCCATCCTACCTTAAGGTACATGTTAAATAGCTCAAGACAGACTATATAACAATGGTAACTATGATCTGAAGTCAGACTGTCTGGGCTCAAATCATGGACCCATCACTTTCTGGTAGAACAGCCACAGATGAGGCACTTAACCCCTCCAAGACTAAGTTTTTCTGTCTGACAAATGGGGAAAATAGTATCCATCTCCTAACGTGGAGGTAAAAATTAAACAAGAAAATATGAAGAAAGTACATGGTATATAGTGAGCACTCAACAAATGTTAGTCACAATTATGAATATTATATCTGTCAAAGGAATAAAGCACCAGACTCAGAGTCAGAATGCCCTGGTTCTTTGTTCCATCTCTGCTCTTATGTAGCCCTACTGGCAAAAGTCAGTTTACTTATCTAGGTCATAGTTTCTTCATCTACAAAATGGGAATACTAATTACTGAGCTGGGTACCTTACAGGGAGTTTATGAAGATCAAATGATAGAATGAACGTGAAAGTGTTTTGAAAACCATGAAGTAAAGTATGATTGCAAAGTATGTAAGTCACATTGGATTGCTGTAAGGCCTAGAGATGCAGAAGATGCAGTAGACTAGGAGAAATATATTCAGCCTAGAGAGAGGTTTCCAGAACTAAACCCCCGCTATTGGAAATATAGACTATTACAGACAGATGGGACTTTATAAATCACCTAGCCCGACACTTGAATGTTATGCAGAAGAGAAAGGTTGCAGAGAAGAGAGAGCTTGAGATCACAGAGCCAGTCACAGAACTGACACTAGAACTCAGGTCTCCAGATTTCCTAAGCAGAGTCCTAAAGAGATCACTGCAGCTCTTTATTTATTGGCCTTCCTCCCAAAGGGGATGAGGAAAAAAATGTAGTTTTTTGTGGAATCCATGTAGGTAGGAGCTGATTAATTGGAATTTTGTTGCAAGGACACGCCATATCTAGCAGAACTCTGCTATATTTTTAAAATGCCAACCTCATTCCAGGGAAGGGAGAGTAAAGGGGCAGGAAGATGATGGGGAGGTCTCAGTCAGGTGGGGTGAGTGTGCCCTCAGACTTGGCCAGATTCCCAAGGGACTTCCGTTGTTCCCAGAAATGACCACTGCAGCAGATGGTCTTTCTTTGATTTTTAATATTTATCTTTGCAGTCAGTTGTATGTTTTTGGAGAACTTGGTAAAGCAGATGAAACTGCCAGTTGCTTGAAAATACAATTGCCAATTGTTGGAATGAAGTAAATTGATTACGGCCAGAGGGCCATTCATTTTGCCCTGGCATGCATATGGCCAATGTCAAGCAAGAGCTGCATCACTGATGGCAGCTCAGATATCACTCCAGCCCCTGAATTATATCCCTCCAGGTACTCAGTAAATATATGTGTTGGATACTTTCATCTTTACACTATTTTAGCTGAGATAAGAGGACATAAACTCTTCCATCTGACAACCTTTTCAAGTTCAACACCAACAGAAGGTTATTTTAAAAAGAAACAAGAAAGAGGTTTTTCAATAGAAAACTCCAAAGGTGACTAAAAACGTTATCCAACAAGGCAGCCCGTTAAGAAATGTTGTGCAAAATGTGTCAATATGATGAACCTGAAAGAGGTCTCACTATTCTTAGCTCCAGACTTGTGGCTGCCTTACCTGGCTGTCCCTGGACAGAGTCCCTCAAGTTTCACCTTCTGCCCCCAATTCTGATGCACCCCCCTTCCTCCTTCAGCTGAAAGAGACCCTGCTACTAGAGGGGACTTGCTGTCACCTTGTCCTCTGCATGGCCCCTGCAGAGAGGGACTCCCTACCTTGGCAGGAGGGGAGGAGAAACCCGTTAGAATGTTCTCAATCATGCTACAGATATCCTTGGTTGCTGTGCCTCAAATGAGGCAGTGAGGGCAAGCAAAATCAGCCCTCTGGCATCCGCAGGAAGTGGCCATCATCTGAAATCAACAAGATGGATAAAAAGGTTAAAGGACCTTGTTCACCAAGCCCTGTCCTGTAGAACAAACGAGGGGCTCACCCTGGAAGCTGGAAAGGAGCCAATTTGGGGCAAGTCAAAGGCAAGCCTCCTTTTCCAAGTGGGAAGTAAACATACTGAACCCTTTGCCCAGAGCTGATGCTGGCTAAGAAGTCTCTGATGCAGTCAGAGAAGTTTCAATCCATTCATGCTGTTTGAGGACATCTTTACTCTCTGAGCTCAAATCGGTGAGGACAACTGGGTCCTCTGACAGTCTCACTGAATAAGTCCTGAAGACATGGTCTTAGGACTGTGATCATGTGCTCCACTTTAGCTAGCCAAAAAAAAAGAGGGTCTGTTTAGAGGTGGTTGGCTCAAACTGAGTTGCTGAAGTCTCTGGTTTGTTCAGAGTTCAGTGCTTTGTTAAGAGTTCAGTTCTTGCACATTTATAAGGGAGGCGATTCGTTATGGAAGATACAACCTTGCCCTTGCCCTGCCACTGTAAACTAGCCATATGACTGTCCCTCTCCAGGCCTCCTTTTTACCATTTGTAAAATAGACTAAGTGAACCCAAAGGTCCTTTCTAGCTTCAAATCTGTTTAAATGATATCAGAAAGTTCCCTTGGAGAGTTTGGGGATTCTTTGTATCTTTCCTTGCCTTCCCTTGCTCAGGAGTTCAGGCCCTTCATTATGTTCAGAGGATGTCCCAGACTCCACCAAGATGTCCCACTCAAGATCCGCTTCCACAGTAGAATTTATATTTTGTGGCCTGTTCCTCTACTCCCCTAAATCCCCTGCTGTCTTATATGGAGGTAGAACTTGTTCTCTATGGAAGGTTGGTTTTGTTTAGTGCAGTAGGCAAGTTTGGACTCCAAATATTAGAGGCAGCATTGTGTGGACTCTAAAGGTTGAGCTGACCTGGGTTAGAACACAGAGCCTGCCACTTCCAGCTGTTTGACCTTCAGCAAGTTACCTAAACATTCTGTATCTCCATTTGCTTCTGTGGAAAGCCTGTCACAAACCAGCCTCCCTTCTAGAGTGACAATGAGGACTGATTGAGAGAATTCACATCAAACACTCAATATAATGCCTGGCACACAGTAAATGTTGCCACCAGTGGGCATACTTCTCTACTCTTCACTAAACAGAATTGAGCTAAAACTCAAAACAACTAAATCAGTCAATATTGAGCTAATGATCAAGACAGTCATTTTTGGGATGCCTGGGTGGCTCAGTTGGTTAAGCAGCTGCCTTCGGCTCAGGTCATGATCCCAGCGTCCTAGGATCGAGTCCCACATCGGGCTCCTTGCTCGGCAGGGAGCCTGCTTCTCCCTCTGCCTCTGCCTACCACTCTGTCTGCCTGTGCTCGCTCTCTCTCTCTATAACAAATAAATAAATAAAATCTTTAAAAAAAAAAAAGACAGTCATTTTTAAGAGTGGCAAGTCATTCAACTTCTTTTTGGTCCCAATAAGAGCATATTCACAATTCAGTAGGGGTATTCTGGAAACTACAGAAGCCAACAAGAGTTATTTCTGGTGGCATTTGGGTTACTCTCTAAATCACACTGCTTGGTTGGATGCTACTTTCACTCCCCTGTGGAGCCAGCCCATGTTGTGGGGATCCTATAGGGAGGCTGACAGAGAAGCAGGATCCAAAAGATAACACCTTAACATGGCTCATCCACTCATAGTTCTGACCAATATGTCCCCTACCTGTTGAGGGTGTGAAGTTAAACTGTGTGGTGAGAACAGGGCCCCTACAGTGGTCCCCAGCTCCTCCCTTGTTGGGTTCTCACTGAGTGAGCAGTGAAGACATGAGGGGCAAGGAGAGAGGCTCAGCTTCAGTGTGCTCAGCAGGAAGTTGGCAGGTTGAGCCCAAACTCAGATCTTGAGACAGGAGAAGGTGCCTTTTGGAGATTAAAATAATAAGACGAAACTGAGCTGGAATGGCATCAAAGTTGATGAAATTGCAAGAAAGGTTAGTAAAGGATCATTACTTAACTACACACGCCCTGTGTTCTGCTGTGTGGGTTTGTTTTTGGGGTTGGGGTGGGGGGATGAGAAGAGCTAGCATGGAGACTCAGCTTCTCTTGGGAAATCCAGTTGACCAGAGTGTCCACTTTGACTTGGGGTCCCCATAGCTCACCTTACACAGGTTACCTAAAGGTAGTTTCTCTTCTTAGTCTTTTCTAAGTAAGAAGCCCTCCATCTTTGGAGGCAAGATCCCGGTAATTAATTGGCATACACGAACATTAATGTGCCTTCAGAGTTTAATGGATCAAGTAGGGATGTTAGGGGAGATCATTCCTGAAGGTATGTGCCAGGTCCAGTGTGAAGGAGGGTAAGAGAGACAGTGACCTGTGCTAAGTGGGGACACTTTTACCGGGAGCATGCATGGATGAAGTTTGGTGTAATACCCACTTCATGGTAAGGGAGGCAAGGCAATACCCATTTCATGGCTAAAGAAACAGGCTCAGAGAACTAAATGTGTCATTCCCAGTAAATGGCAAGGGTAGGACCCAAATTTGCCTCCTAATCCTGAGCTCTTTCCATTCAACAGGCTGTCTCCATGTCACTAGCACTGGAAAGGAATGAGTGGTTTCACATAAGCTAATTTTCCAGATAACTGAAGCACACATCTCTTAGCAGTGGGAGAGTACTATTTTTATTTTAGCCATTTTTGAAGAAAAACTTTCTACAATGCATCCCACACCTCCATGCCCTATTATGCAGAAGATACAGATTACTGTGCTTTTAATCTTCTATTTTCACAGCCTTTTATCTCTTCTCTCACTGTGAAGCTGGCAATATTCAATTCTTCCTAGGTTACTGAAGATAGCATATTAGAAATGGGGTGCTCCTAGAAGCAGGCATACTGAAATGTGACAGTTGACAGTGAGGCGACAGACTGCAGAATCAGCAGCTATAAAGTTACAACAGTCCAGGGCTATTTAGTGCAGGGACAAAGAGGCCCGAGAGACCAAATAGCCTCACAGATGACATAGCCAGTCCTAGGACTGGAGATCCTGAGAAAGACCCCAAATCCTCCAATAGAAAATGAATTTTGTGTTGATTTAATTGCACTGCTCTACCATGGGGAAGGAGTGATGGGGAGAGGTCCTTTCCAGCTGGGAGGAGTATTTTTTTCACTGATATTATTTAGAATTGCTTATCCACTGTGGGTATAGGAGGCAGACTTTTAGACAGTTTATTATTGTCTTTAAATCTTATATGTACAATGAACCTTCTTCTTGTCGGCACTCCAGGCATACGGCCCCCAGCCCTGCCTTGGCATGCTAGTGCTCTACTGTGTTTACAAAGGCAGGGAAGGGGGGTTTCATTTTAGAAAGATTTCCATCTCAAGTGGCTCAAGAATGCGTGTGTTGAAAGGGGCAAATCTTCACTGATCTAGAAAATGTATCCCATGTGATTAAAAAAAAATCCCTTCAAGCAAACCCACCATGGAGTGCCACCCTATTGGCTTGTTGCCATTACTCAGATATTTTCAAGTTCCAATCCGAATGAGCTCTGCTCTGCCTTCTCCATCTTTGTCTCCTCTGACCCAGCAAAGTTTCCCATCTTTCATCCTGTCACTTAGCTAATGGTGTGTGTCCCTCTTGCATACATTCCAGAGTCACTGGCTTTTTTGCTAGTGGAGTCGTCAGTGAGATGTTCGGCAGATGGCTCACTGGCTGCCATTCTTGTCCCCTCCCTGCAGCAATCTGTTGTTCTAAATCAAAATGTTAATGAAAAATAAAAGAACACAGTGCCAATGTCTGTCTGATTTAAATTAATATAGAGTCATACCTTTTGAGGCAGGTTTTACTGGCACAAAGTTCTCTGTACAGGCTACCCATACATAGTGTATTTTCTCTCTCTCTCTCTCTCTAATTAAAATTAAGCACTTTCATTGATCTGAGTGTCTCTTGGTACCCCCAACCTGTTCTTTTTAATAATAACAAAGGCCGAACAAACAGCAGATTTCAGTGTTCCAGGGAATGGCATCTTACCTGGCAGAAGCTAATTTTGAGAGATATTATATGTGATGTCTAATTATAAGCATACTTTGATTAGATGCTGTTTTCAATACTGGAATGACATGTTTACTAAATGCTTTGAGTGCAGCTCCAAGTTAGGCATGTAGTTATTGAAATCTCTTTCAATCCATTTGTTTTAAAACTGATGGCAAGATCATCACTAATTTGCTACTTTAGTTACAAGGGTCCTTCACTTCTTCTACACTCAGCACAGTATTCATTTCTGCTGCAGGAACAGGACCACTCCCCTCTCCAGAGAAAATGCATGTGTCTGCAAGATTATTGACACAAGACAAATTTTCAGCTTGAGCTTAGAGAAGAAGGGATCACTATGATGTTAACATACCTGGTTGAGGGGAAATTACCTCAGTGTTTTAATTGGCTCCAAATTCCAGAAGCCAAAAGAATGGCAGTTTCAAACAACTGTGGAGGAACACACCTTTGTCTGTTCTCCCTAAGACTCCTTTGGTGGATACTGCTTGGGACAGTGTTGGGAATGAGAAGAGCTAAGATGGGCCTTCCAATGGTTGCCAGCATCCTCCTAAGTGATTTACATATATTAACTCTTTCAGTCATCAGAACAGCCCTCTGACTTAGGTCTGTTTGGCAGATGAGGAAGCTGAGGCACAGAGAGGTTAAGTAACTTGCCCAAGGCTTTAAACCCCAAGTCCGTGCTAGACTGTGATGGAAGAGCCACACATCCCAAGCTCCTGGGAAGTGAGCTATTGTTTTCTTACAGATCTGTAGGAGGTTTTCTTTGCTGAAACTTCTGTGCAGGTTAGAATTGTGTGCTTCATCTTCAGCATGGCTTGCTCCTTGCTAAGTGCATGATCTGTCCGCACATGTCACTGCCATTAAGACTAAGCTGAAGCAGACAAATCAAGCCAAGACAGCAGACAGGCAGGAGAAAAGCCTGGACTTTCAGGTGGGAGGTGGGGTGCTAGTCATTAGCTCAGTCACCTCAGTGGTGTCCACCAGTCCACCCAACAGTGCTGACAAGAGAAGGCCAAAAAGAAGGTAAGAGCCTCAGAGGCCCCATCCACTCTAGATAGGGACTCTGCTGGGACACACCCTCTGGTCATACTGCTTTGGGCTCAGCGCTCCTCTCGACCTACAGGCAGAGCCGCCACACAAATGAAACACCATCAAAGTATGGCCTCTCCTGCTGCTCAGAGCCAGTTCAACTGGAAAAGCAAACAGTAAGAGCTGGTTCTCTATAATTAAATATATGTATCCCAAGCCTAGGGATTTACTGGGGTATCAAGTTGTTCAAAAGAAAAGGCCTCTAGTGGGAAGGGAGAGGGAGTTGTTTCCCTTGTTAAACCTTACTTTGGTGGTTACATCTTTCTGGCCTTACCAGTGGCTGAATGAAAATGTGAGTTTGGAAAAGGATATTACCAGACTGTGGGGTATGTTAAACACAACTCTGGGCTGGGAGCCAGGAAACATGGGTTCAGTCTCCAGCTTTGTCTCTAACAGACCATTATCTCTCTCTCTAGGTCTCAGACCTTTTCTAAAGAGTTGGAGTGAATAGGCTCTGAGAGTTTTCCCAACATTAATTCTTGCCTGATTTTAGCTACCCTCCCCCCACTTTTAATGAAAGTTTTCTCCCTAAGAGAATAAGGATACGCAGAGAATGATTTGACCAAATGAAGCAAAGATTTGAGCTATTTTGGGGTGTTTCTGAGCCACCAACTCAGACCACTGGAGTCAGAAAGTAGATTTCTTTTTGGTCTAGTCTCTCCCAGTTGATATCGCTAGATAATTGCTCACCCTTCTGAGTCATCGAATCATAGGCTTATTGAATCTCGGGGATGGAAAGGACCTTAAAGGTCATCTTTTCCCTCCAGGGCCAGGCTTCCCTTTGTCCAAACATAACCAGTCTAAACATGTGATTAGTGCCAGCTTCATATATAAGCTGAAGAGGTCCTGCTTACTTGGCTAGAAGTCACAGGTGCTGGGATGGGTCCTCTGACCCTCACCCCCAAATAGCTCTTTCCTCCTGTTCACTGATGCCAGAAGTCCCTTTGACAGAAGTCCTAGACTTTCATTCTACATTGAAAATATATAAGGTACAAATCCCTTTGGAAGAGGTGGCACTGTCTAAATTCATATCATGATGCACATGACTCACATAGCAGATCCTATCATGGGAGTGGATTTTAATAGGAAAGAGAGCTCAGGGATACAGAATTCCTGAAAAGAGTGAAACAGACTTCAGTGACAGGGAAGAATTATATAGAATGGGAATGGAGGGGAGGGTGAAGCACCTATAATGGGAGCCTAATAAGTTGTGTGGCAACTTGGAGTCAGACTTGGGTTGCTCTCTCACTTCTGCCACTTAACTGCTCTTTATTACCATGTTGAAGTCTATTAACCTGAGTCTCAGTTTTCCAAACTATATTATGGGCATAACAACATCTATTACACAGAGATCTTGTTGGGAATTAAATGCAACTGTCATGCAAAACCATAATGGCTGCACAGTTGATTTCAATATGCTTTCAGCCCCAGATACACAGGGCTGCCCTAGATCAATGGACTTTGATGTGTCTGTGCTTGGTTACATCTCTGCTGCACCCACACATATGAATGGTGTTAATGCACATGTCTGCAGCTACCAGTAATACTTTCAAATTGCCTTAATCATCCATGAAGCTAGCTGAATATCTGATTCATGCACCAGCCAGAATGTCAACTAATAAGCAACTGAAATACCAACCCAGACATTGATCAAGATTTACAACCACAAAGAGATCAGTTCTATGTTCATAATTTGAGAGGGACCATGTTTTCAAGCCCATCCAACTTAGCCCAGTTCACAGGAATTCCGAGTGGTTTTCCTAATTAATTAGATCCAACTAGGAGTAGACATAAGGTATGGATTTCTTGAAAAAAATCTCCCCAACATATATTTCAATCTTACTATGGGAGAAGAGAGTTAATAACAAATGAAGTGTTACGGTTTTAGTGCAAGTTTTAGGTTTAGGGAAAGGTACTGAGTCCACATTCTTGTCAAAGATAATTAGAGGAAGTTTGGGGCTGGCAAGTCTCCACCACTTAAATTCTGGCCTGTGACCCTCCTTCTGCCTGAATGTGGTTGGGTTCAGGTTTGCATCTTACTGTGTTCCTTGCTTTGGGAAGCAGTGCTGGTTTGGAGGTGCTAATCAACTCAACAATTTATCATTTTTATCAAAGAAACATAGTAAATTTGGGGCTTAGGGCTCATTTTCTACCTTTTTCAAAACATGCTCAAAGCTCCATATAAAAATAACATCATTCTTTCACCCTGTCATGCTTTTGGCCATCTTCCTCCTTTTGCTTTCTCTATTATTCTTAACTGAATTGCCTCCATCTTCTTCCCCACAGTCTGCTTCTATTCTCACCAATCTACCAATATTTCTCTTTTGAGTTCACCAGTGATCTCCTTCTTGCCAAATCCAAGGGCAGTTTTCCAGTTGTTCATCCTCAACCACTTTGTGATGACACACTAGTTTTATCCACTCTTAAAGTTCTCTCCTTAGCTTCTATGACACTGCACGTTCTGGATTTTTCTCTGATTTTTACCTATTCCCTCTGTGGCATCAGAAGACTCACCTCTCCCTTCTGGGCTTGAGTTTCTTCATCAGTAAAATGAGGGGCCTAAACAGGATGATATTTGAGGTTTCTTTCAAATTTAACATTATGTGGCTCTCAGAATCAAGGGGATATAACCAAGATCCTTTATTTGACTTTGACATGTTATAATGTTTTTAATGCTGAAGGTTTTGTAGCTACTTCTGTCTATTTTAGTGTCCCAATAATTGATATGCATGTATAAACTTTATAAAGCTGGGCCTTCACTGATTTATACATATTTAACCTGTTTTATTTCTGTCTTTATCTGAGAATACATATGTTTGACATGCTTGGATACTACACTGTGCCTTTCTTGAAAATAGATACAGGGTACATTCTAGACAATATCCTATTGCTTATGCTTAATATTAGCCTTTCAGAAATGTATACAGGCCAGAAATCATTCACCTTTTTCCATTTAATTTGGATATCTAGAAAATTAAATAATTTTTTCAGCCAAGTGAAGGCATTATGATCAACCATAAAAATTCCCCAACGTTGGGGGGCTAGGTGGATCAGTGGGTTGAGCCTCTGCCTTCAGCTCCAGTCATGATCTCAGGGTCCTGGGATCGAGCCCTACATCGGGCTCTCTGCTCAGTGGGGAGCCTGTTTCCCCCTCTCTCTCTGCCTACCTCTCTGTCTCCTTGTGATCTCTCTCTCTGTGTCAAATAAATAAATAAAATCTTAAAAAAAAAAAGAATTCCTGGGAGCCTGCGTGGCTCAGAGCATTAAAGCCTCTGCCTTCAGTTCAGGTCATGATTCCAGGATCCTGGGATCAAGCCCCGCATCAGGCTCTCTGCTCAGCAGGGAGCCTGTTTCCCCCTCTCTCTCTGCCTGCCTGTCTGCCTACTTGTGATCTCTCTCTGTCTGTCAAATAAATAAATAAAATCTTTTAAAAAATTTTAAAAAAGAATTCCCCAATGTCAACAACAAAGAGCTACAAATTATACATAATGGTTTAATACTGAATTCATGCTTTATACAGAAGTAGACTGTGGGGTGTATTAAACCCTGTGAGTCTCCATGTAACATCACTGGAAGACATTCAAGAGGGCCTAATAGTACAGTACAATTTCTACTGATATTTTTTCCTTCACACGCATCTCAGGCACTATACAGGACAACTTCAAGAGAGTTGCCTGAGACCCCAGGGCAAAAGACATACAATCCATACCTTAAAAGCCATCTCCTCAAATCCTTTGATTAAGAACTTTCCCTTTCCAGGGGCATCAGGGTGGCTCAGTCAGTTATGTGTCCAGCTCTTGATTTCTGCCAGGTCATGATCTCAGTGTCTTAAGACTGAGCCCCATACTGGCCTCCACACTGGGTGTGGAGTCTACTTGAGATTCTCTCTCTCCCTGTCCCTCTATCCCTCCCCGACCCAAACTCATTTGCCCATGCGTGTGTGTACTCTCCCTCTGTCCCAATGAATGAATGAATGAATGAATGAATAAGTTTCCCTTTCTGCAGTGAAAAAGAAGTGATGCAATGTCTGCATCCAAGGGGCACACAATAAATATAAGTTTGTAGAAAGAAGGTGAAAAGAAGGAAACTGAGTGGACATGGTAGAAAACGTCTGTCCCTGTGAAGGAAGCCAGTCAAGAGGATAAGGATCCTCAAGCTGCTCCCAAAGCAAGCCACATAAAAAAGCAGCTGAGGTTTTGTATTTTTGCTTACCACCAAAGAATATCTGAATCTGAAAGACCTTGCACACAAAGGAGTTCTCTTGATCCATGGAACATAAACATGTCAGTGTCTCATCAAGGTATGATATACTATCATCCCTCCTCTCACAGGAGAAATTCAGTGACTCGCCCAAAGCTCTAAGTGTTAGTGGCTGAGTCAACAGGCTCCCAAATCTCTGTCAAAAATTTGAAAACTCTTCATTTACATACAACAGAACAACAGCTGGCTGCCACTCTTACTTCTCCAGCTCTTCCTTCTTCTTCTCCCCCTCCCTCCTTCTTATCTGTCTCTCTCACAAACACCACATACCACTTTAGTGTTCAGAAATCAGCTTGGTGGGCTGATTTTTATTGTATCACATAGTTTTGTTATCCAGTGTTGTAAGGGACTGGAACACTCAAATTAATAGGCTTGAGTAAGGTTTACCTATTTTTAAAAATTAGAAGAAAATAAAATTTACTCATGAATAACAATACACTGTACATAAAGTTATCTCTTGTTGATGATTCAGTGCTGCCGGGGAGGACTTTATGTAGTGAAAGTTACCATTTTAGGAATGATGGCACCACAAAAGTCTGTTCTATGTAAAACAACTGATCCTAGGGTCTCTGGGAAAAAGAAACAATGTAGATTATTTTTAAAGTGAGTAAACATTGCCAGAATTGTTATATAAAAAGCAAAAAAAGTCTACCTTGAGATTGCAAACTACCTTGTCTTCCATTTATTTTCCAATGAGAAATCCCAATACTCTGCTCTTACAAGGAATAATGTAATATCTCATTTTGAAATGCAGGATGTTTACTTCTCTAGAAACATCATTATCTTTTGGGCCTTTAAGATATTACCATGAGAGGTCATTTTCACTGTGTTGCATTGTCATAACTTCAGGCTTAAAGACATTCGACAAAATGACAATTTATTTGTCAAGAGCTCCAGGTGGTATGGTGCCAGTGACAAAGAGTTTGCTGTTATGTGCCAAAAGTTATATTTAGGTTTCTAGCACAAATTAATAATTACTTATAACATTTTATAAAAATAAGAAATCATCCTGACAATCTTCCATCCAAAGCAACAACACACCATTTGTTCTATTAGTATGCAGAGTTTTTGCAGTGCCAAAGAGAGAATGAGGAATAATACTAAAACATAATACTACCTATAAACATTCACCTGTCATGCTGTGCCAGACATTTGCTAAATGCTCTCATGTGTATTATGTCATTTAAATCCATATAATGGACCTATGCCATAGGTATCTTTGCTAGCCGCGTTTTACCAATAAGGAAACTGAAGCCTAGAGAAATGGAGGTGTCTCCAGACAAAGGGCCATTTGCTCAGACAAATGACCTGGGTAGAGAAACATGTTCAGAATTGTATTAGTTGTTTCCTGTGAAGGAACATTAATATTTAGTGAGCATCTACCATGTGCCAGGAACTGGGCCAAGTGCTTTACATAAGTTGCTTCATTTAATACTCCCATCAACCTTATAAGATTGTTATTTTTAAACACACTTCACAGATAAAGGGAAGAGAATATCAAAGAAGTTAAGGAATTTCCCCCAAGGTCACACCACAGAAGACAGCAAAACTGGGATGTAATTTAGATAGGTTTGACCCTAAAGGCCATGCTCTTTCTACTATAAAGTAAAAAATCAAACCTGCAAAGGAGACAAACCACAGTTTAATCATGAATCCCATATTCTGTTTCCTCAGATCTAAAACCTTAGTCACGAAAGCCAATCCTAAAGCCAATGACAACAGTAAATTCTCCATCTCTCCTGTACACAGAGCTTTCTATCTTATGGAATATAGGGTTACAGTATTCTCCTCACTTTTAGCTTTCAGAGCAGTGAATGAGAACTGGTTGAAGCCACTCTACAGAATTATTTCAGGACAAATGGAGAGAAAATAACACTAAAAGTCCAAATCACCTAAACTTCTCCATTTGTGGTAAGACTGCTTTCTCTGAAATGATGAGTTAACTCCTTCTTGCCATTAGATGTACACTTTAGTACAAGAAGCCAGGCCCTCTACTCTTAATGGCCTGACAGCTTTAACAGCCTCTCCAAACAGAAACACTACATCAGTATTTCTCAGAGGAATCCCTTGTAGTGCTTATTAAAAATCCAGATACCAAAGCCCAACTCTTGAGAGGTGGACCTATGAATGTGCATTTTAACAAATGCCTCAGATCACTTAGAAAATACAGTAAGGTTTGTGAATTACTATAAAAAGCAAGAAAATGCTCCTCTCTCAGACCTATTTCTGAATTTGGGATGTTTAGTCACAGATGAGCTGCATTTCTTTTCACCCTATACAAAGAGGGAAGGGCTCCCTTGAATTAATTAATATTAACAAACCATTTCATGTAAGCTTTAAAGGTACTTTAGGAACAATTGTTGGCAGAGAGAAGATTAAGGTTAGTTGACATCTGTCCACCTAGTCCTTATAGCAGGACACAGGGGCTGGAACATGTCTATGCAAAATACCTTAGTAGCTTTCCTTTAGCCTTTTGAAGGTCCCTATATAAAGTTCAATGTTCACCTAAGAACATTCTGTAACTTAGACTTTACCTTAATTAAGATTGATCTTAATGTCAGTTCGACCCTAAATAATGAAGTTGAACTGTATTTCTGTTCTGGGTTAAGTCTAAAGCAAGAATAGAAGCCTTGGTAATGAATAGCAACTAATTGGGTGCTTACTGTGCTGTGTACCAGGCACTATTTCAAGACCTAAAATACTGGATTAAAAGGTTCCATCATAAGATAATTTTGCCTACTGTCTGTAATCTCCTCTGGAACATTCACAAGGCAGTGAACCTATTAAGAGCCCCAAGAAGGCCTTGCAGGAATGAAATCAATTTCTTTTTCTTAACTCAGAGTTACCAAAACCTACTTGATCATATGCCCCCTTTTATGAGGAAAATCTCCAGATGTACACTTTGAGAACGTGCTGCTCTGCACCAGTGTTTTTCAAAATGTTGTTAGTGGCATCAAACTGTCATCACCTCAGACCTATGGAATCCATCTCTGTGGGGCAGGGGTTGGCTAGGAAGGAATTTGCTTTCTTAGGTAAATCTTAGATACAATTCTTTAGCCCATACCAGAAGAATCCATAGCTGCTACAAAGGTGAGGGAAGTCTTTCTAGCTACATTGGCAAGGTTGACTGAAAATTAAAAATTCCAAAGATGGAAAATATGACATGAGTATATTTTGATGCTTGAAATTTCACCACCTAACCAGTTGAAAGAATACAGGGCTGTTCATAGGGGAAACGCCTTGTCCTTAAGTAACTGGGATCCAGAAATGGTGCACAGAACAAGCCCAACTAAATATTCCCCAAAGCTCTACAGCCACTTCAGGGTACAATGGGAGAACATAGGTGAGCAGATCTGTTCTACCACTTGCTAAGCTGTAGAGTTTTAGGACAGTTGCTTTACCTCTCTGTTTCCTCATCTGTAAATGAGAACAGTTATCTCTACCTCAGAGCACCACTGTGAGAACTAAACAGGAGGTATGTACATAGAAATTTTCTGTTACAAACAGGAAGCTTAAAAATGTTAGCTCTTTTCTCCTCTTTTCTTGTTCCTCTCCTCCTGTGGTATAGCACCATGAGGTCAGCTTAATTGCGAGAGGGAGGAGTTTGTGGGAAGGGACAGGAGATTTTGCTGTTGGTTTCGGAGGAGCTATGCTTTTCCAAAGGTAGTTTTCTTTAGTGAACCCCTGTGTCAGTGGTACAATGTCAAATGCAAGGTACTGATGGAATCATTTAATTCTGTCCAGTTAACTAGGAGTCAACTTGCACTGGTGTACACAGAGATAAACAGACAAGTCCTGCACTTAAGTTGCTCATGGCACAGTAGTGAAAATACCCTGTGTGCCTATTGTAGCATAAAATGGGAACTCTTTAAGTGGGGAGTCAGAGCAAGGAGTGCAGCTGGTCATAGAGGCAAACCAAACTAATGCAAAGCGCATTATGGCCGAGTTAAATCAGAGAGTCCAAGGACACCCTATGTCATTGTGATCTATCCAGAAGAGCCAAGCACTGACCTAACCCAGGGCTGCAGTTCCAGGGCTCCATTCCAACAGCCAGCACAAGCCCAGTCACAGGCTGCAGTGCGCTTTGAGTCTAGTTTCATACTACATACAGGATGAAGCCAATAAAGCAGAGGTGACCCCTGCCCTTTAGGAGGAAAAATACTGATGAAGGTCAAACTTTACAGCACCTGAATATAGTCGAAGAGTTAGCACCGAGCAAACAGATAAATACCACATTCACTCACATCATTCTCTTCTCAGATTCTTGTTCATTTTTCGATAAGATTGAAAAGCTTAGATCCTCTGCAATCTGTCAAGAGAATTGGAGATTCTTGCCACTAGTGTTTTTTTTTTTAAACATTGATTTCACCAGAGTTGCATAACAATCAGTGGTCAAACTAATTGGAATTCGGCTTTATTAACAGTTCTTCCTCCCTTTAGCAATTCTTCAGGCTTTGTCTGTGAGAGAGAGGTGAGGTTCCAGTGATGCTTCCATAGAGTATTTCCTACGAATGCTCCCATCTGGGCCTTAAGCTTCTTTGGTCAGTGGAACAAATGACAGGCAGCTCCTGCCATGTCCCTCTTCACCTGCACCTCTCTCATACCTAGCAGGGCTTTCAGGAGTGACAAGGTTGGAACCTCTCAGAGATGGAGGGGAGGGGCAGCAGTGGTTGAGAGGCAAGACTAAAGGATGAGGTGGGCACTGGGCCAGCAATCTTACACCTTCCACTTAACCCAATGCTGAGCCCTTCCCCCACCGCTGACGGGAAAACATACCCTGATTAAAGAAGCCCCTAAGAATACCACAGGTGTTTTTCCTAAATAGGAAAATGAGTGATGGGGGAAGGGATTAAATTAAGCAAACATCTTTTTGCCCTTGATTTTCTTCCAGAAAGGTCTGTAGGAAGAGACTACCTTGAGAAGCTATATCTGAAGAGCCATATAAATAATACCTAAATACCTGGGATTTCCTTTGAGACAGCTTACATAGTTAAGTCTAAATAAGGTTTAAACCTGTGATCTAGTCTCAGCTATTCAGCATAGAATCCACTGAACAGTTGTACCTCATTCCTAACATCCAACTCCTCAAATAGTTTTCAGTACTGATACTGCTAAAGGGCAAAAGGTGCTGACAGGAACCATGGACATTTCTGCAGTGCCTTTCTCCCCGCCCCCCCC